>PHWZ01000017.1:0-164523 GCA_004379285.1 Botryotinia calthae
AATCGAATTCACATATATAGCTTTATATTTATGAATTCTATCTTATATATTATATATAGTTCTTTAAAAGATATAAATATTATTGATATAAACAATAAACCAAATGAATTAACTAATTGACCAAGCGAATTGATTATATTTATCAAAATCTATCAAATTAATCAAATTCACTATTTTAATTATACAAATAAAAATCGATAGCATTACCAATTTTCTTAATTCTTTTGATTTCATTGAATTCATTAGATTCTCTAATCTTACCTCATTTATCAAACCTTTCAAAATTATATCGATTTAATTGATTTGGTTAATTTATAATAAATTAATGTCACGGAAGAATTGGATATATATAGGCTCAATTCTTCCGTGACAATTAACCAAATCAACTAATCAAATTGATTAAATTGATCAAATTAATCAAAACTACTAATTCGTTTAAACTATTATATATAATAATAGATATATTTAGAGTTTGTTTATACACAATTGAATTTACAGTATTTATTATAAGAAAATAGTAATCTTATTATTCTATATAAACAATCCGAAATTAATCTATTACGATTTTATTTTCACAAATATATTCAAAGACTTTCTCTTTATAAATCGAAAAAAGATATTTTGATATTAATAATTTCACAATCTTCTAATGAAATTATATCAATTATATCATCCCATCCCTTATCACTATTAAGATTATAAGAATTAACAAAAAGGGTACTCTTATACTATAATACAATAATAGATTGTAGAGATATCGAATTCCACTAAAGATATAGATACCATGAGTACAAATAATGGTATTGTTACAGGAGTTAACGAGGCTCTTTATATATATATATAGTTTTCTGTATAATTTGATAGTAGATTTCTACTATAAAAGGGATATTGAAAATCACATATCGTACACGTGTATGGCATGTGCATCTACCATAAAACTCTTCCTTCCGAGCTTCCCGATTTAAAGACTTCAGTCATATACAATATACAATATATTCTATCTTACCCTACATGCAACTTGCCAGTCTACTTCTGACAAAAGTCTATACGAGAAATCCGGAATGAATTCTCTCGTATTCTAGATGCGTTCATTTGAAGATCCCCCACACATCGTTTTTTCCCTTTTTATAGCCACGCCGTACATGCATGGAATCTCTGAGACCTTGGAAATCTAGATCCAATCACGTGATATAAATCAACCTATCACGATCCAACGACAACAACTTCACCTCATTCCGGCTACAAAATTGAGACACAGTACTCAGCATACAATGTTCCCCTTCAATTTCCTCTAAACTTTTCGATTCACAAATGAATCATACCGACCTATCAAATTTTTCCTATCTCAAACAATTGCAGCGGGAATGAGTCTTATCACATGTTTCACACAGCATAATCTCTATCAAGAGGATGAAACCAGACGCTAGGTGAGCCTTAGCGAGAGACTTGAAGCAGAGCTAACTTTAAGCATGAGTTGATACATGGCATCATGTGCCATCAGATCTTCGGACCTTGTAGACCTGATGTTCTGATGGAATTATAATTATATTTTGCCGATGTTCCAGATTGGGAAGATGGATTGAAACAGAGGAAGGAGAGAAAGAGGGTCTGACGGCAAGAAAGTTCACGAACAGAATCCTTGGGTATGGCGATAGATTGTGGTAACATTTACTCACTTTAGTGATTGTTCAAGAGAGACGTCTTCTATATTCAAATTAGAATTCCTCTCAAATACCACACACAACTCTTCCTTCACATCATCCATATCTCCCTCTGTACATTCAGCTCATAGCTTTAGCTTCCCCTCCAGTCTGTGCATCCATCAGAACACTTGCTAGCCCTTCTTTCCAAACAAGCTTTTCGAATTCTACATTTCACTCCAGAATGAAGGCAGTGCAATCACCACTCCAAACCATCTGTACCTCACCTCACCTCAATTTACCTCAGTCGCCTTATCATGACCTGTGCACAAGTTTCTTAGCCAATTTCGAACCCGTCTGAAGTAAACTACTATATTGAAATTCTCCGGTAGAAATTTCATCTCACACAATCACGGTATGATTTAGCGTGGCTGAGCGCTCATCATGAAGCCTACATCAAACCTTCAAACTTTCAAACAACTCTATATCGCTCCCGCTGTTTGAGGATCTACACCTAGACAACGTCTCTTCTACATATGTATATGACCATCCTGCAAACCGCATCTGATATTTCTACATACTCGAATCAAACTTTTTAATACACTCCTTACTAATCAAGCCCTCCCTTTTCGCGGCTAGTCCTGCTGAATTAATTTCCTTAAGAAAATTAAACTGAAATTTGATATTTCATCTCCATTCCTTAGATTTACTGGTAACTCTTCCCCTCATATTATCAAACAAAATTATTATTTTATCTCATATACCCAACAATATTCAATCCATAAGTTCAAAATGCAATATTCATTTACCGCCCTCACGCTCGCCATCTTGGCAACGGCTATCCACGCCTCTCCAATTCAATTGGAGTCGAGAGAGTAAGCATTCATCACCTATATTTTGAACCCATATTTCACGACAATAAAATTAATATTGTAAACAGTATAATCAAAATCGCCGATCTGAATGCTGCCAATGTTACGATGGCGGCACCCCCTGCTCCGCCATCCGGTGCTCCTGCACCTCCAGCCCCTGCTGCAAAAGCAAACGGCACAATGCCAGCCCCTCCTTCCGGCAAACCAGCACCGCCCGCTGATGCAGCCAATGGTACGATGGCCGCACCTCCTGCTCCGCCATACGGTGCTCCAGCCCCTCCAGCCCCTGCTGCAAAAGCAAACGGCACAATGCCAGCTCCACCAGCCCCTCCTTCCGGAAAACCAGCACCGCCCGCTGATGCAGCCAATGGTAGTGATCTAACCTCCTTCTCCATTACTGACACTCCCCAAGCGAACAACACTAGTTCTGCCAACTCCACCACTATAACCACCACTGTAACCGATCCAAAAACCAACACCACTGGTACCGTATTCCCTGGAACTTCTGCAAATTGCACCGCATTTTTCATTGTCTCAATGGGAGACACGTGTGATATTGTTGACGCGAAGAATGGGATCACATTAGAAACTTTGAGGAGTTTGAATACCGAAATTGATGCTGGTTGTACGAATTTGGGCGTGGGACAAGCGCTTTGTGTTAAGACTTAGAGTTGAGAAGAAGCCAAAACAAAATGAAAAAAAAGTGAGCTAGGGGAGCCTTACAATAGATTTTCTATGGCTATAGCAAGTTAGAAGATTGCTCTTGGCCATACCTGTGCCTGCAAGGCCTCTCAATCAATAACTAGCTACGCATTAAATTTTAGTCAATACAGGCATTCTTCCTAGTTCAAAAACACTTCAACATGCAATTGAAGTTTTCATGAGTATCTGTACAATCTTTTTCTATCAAGCAAACAATAAAGAACAGTGACTTCTGCTATAGCTTGTAGCAAGTTATCAATGACCAAAAAAGGACGACACTAATGGTAGACAAACATGTTGGTATTTGGTCATTTCAAGACGTCACAGTCTACTGGTGAATTACCTTAGTTTGTCTTTGTTGCTGGATTCCTATCTGCGTAATCAGAATGAAGAGTAGAGAGATGGTATTAATGCTGTGCTGCATATGTGTATTGGTCATACCCCACTAGCTGATTTACCATTCTCCTAACCATCCATATAATGAATCAGCAGCCCTACTGTAGAACTGAAACCTTAATCACTATATATCATATTCGCTTGATAACAAATGACACTAGCTATAAGTTCTGTGATATAAAAATTTAAAGACCTTTATTGATTATAACAACAGAAGCACTGTGTTCATTACCAATTTAATAACGTCACACTAGCCGAATGTGGTCTGTCCCTTTTCTGACCGAAGCCCGACCCACGACTCAACTTATAATACAACTTATCATCAAAGATCAAGAAATTTGTTTCTATCATATTACCAACCTTATTAAAGAGTCGGATGTGACTTCAAATATAAATTTGAACACTGCAATCAACGAGATACTGCAACTCCAGTGTTCCACTCTCCATATTAAGTTTGAATCAATTTTTCTATCAAGAGAACCAGAAACCACAGTACTTGACACTCATTTTCAATATCAAATTCAACTTTTCTTCCAAAAACAAACCTGAAGCTACTAGTATCTGTAACAAAGAACTATTTCTTAAGAACTTTTCTGGTTTCCTCACGGTCAAGATAGCCAGGACTCAGTGAAAATGTATGTATCAATGTTTTCTTAATCATCATACAAAAAGGAAGTCTTCAGGAGCTTCAAAATGTCTCTAGACTTAGATAGGATGCGCCTCCCTGAATATAAGGTTATACTTTGACTTTATTAATTCTGACGCAATTAGATATTGACAATGGCACCATCGAAGAAAGACGAGAGAGCGATTGCGCCAAACAGTCAAAGTTCTGATAATACTATCGAGAAGAGTGCGAAGAGAGAATCCGCAATCGAAACGCATAGGGATGAATCCAAACAGCGCGATGATGTCAAATATGAAACAAAAGCACCACGAAGAGATACGATCACGAGCTCCGTGAACTGTGATAACCTCGCTGCACCTGAGAAGAGTCCTAGAAAGCAGGAGGATGCTATCGACGAGCAAGATAGTCACTTCCAGAATTATGAGAATTGCGAGGAGACAGATAAAAATATCGAATCGGATTACGAAGAGACAGATGAAGAAATCGAAGAAGTACCGACAACGGCATCGCGGGTATCTATGAGCACACACCAAAGAATTGTGGTTTAAGAAGGCTAGCCTGTTATAGCTTCAATTATAACATGGATCGTGTTGACCCAAAGAGTTGGCCAATGTACTACAACATGGCAGAATTCATCGATGGCTTGTGGGATGATTCCGCTGCTCTCAGAGATGAATTAGATGGAGAAGTAGTAACCAATACGGACATGTGGGAATTCCCACCACGTGAGTTTCATGACCAACTCGATGGAGAAATCTGTGACCAAAAGAAGTTGGCAGACCGGGAGGTAGGCATAAGACGTCCTGAAAAGAGTCGTTCAGTGCCGAGCGGAATTGAACATTTTGCGGGCTGATAGGTTTGGAGGTGGTTGTGGGGGACTGGAGGAAAAAGCGATATGTACAAGCGAGCGACCTGCTCTATTGTGTTGTAGGCGAAGTCGAGGAGGACCTATCCGGATCTCTGTAAGAACTATGTGTGTGTTGCATCTCGCTCGGAGTCAAGTAGAATTGTGCTGATCGGAATAACGAAAGATCAATCAAGAATGGATACTTGTCGATATGTCACTTAGCCAGACAGCCAAAGCTAGATAGGCAGCAAAATGATGGTATTACCATGAAATTTAGTTGGTCTGATCGGAAAAAATACCTGGTCGAGTGCCAGTAAAAGTATATCATCAATGCTAATAAAGTTATTCACATCCAAGATCCAAGCCGTGAAGATCGGAGCACCCGGTAAAAATATCGTCGCCGATTCAAAACGCCACGATTGTTTCTAGAAATATCTGACATTAAATTTGATAAGATAAGTATCAGCCAGCTACCATGTTTGATATTTGGCCTCGTGAACAATCAAACTTGATGGCGATATCTCATCAGAGCTTGATCGGGTAGGTTAGGTATGGGTCTACAGTATGACCCAATCAACACACTAACGAAGAGTAATAAGCCTTCCTTAAGTAACAAGAATTCTGATTTTGTCAGACATCCGAGAAGAAGCAAGTTCTTGGAGTTGGACGTCGAAGTAAGCTATCCGAAGTTTGTGGATGGCGTCAGTGTAGCTGGGATTTCAAGGTTAGTACTGATGTCCTAGACCTTCCAGAAGCTTGATGAATGATACTCTTTTTCGAACTTGTGTATGTAAATAGATGGTGTCCCTGTTTTACAGACCACGAATGTTGTGTGCATTTGAGCACAAATTTTGGAACTAGAGTCCGGATGTGATGGGGAGAAGGCCCGTGAAGTTCCACATGCTTCAGCCCGGTCCACCACCGCCTTTCTTCATTTCATGACTTTCCCCTTCATCCGTACACGACAATCATGCCCTCACAAATCAACAATCACAACAATGAACAAGAATGTGATAAATATTCACGTCACATAAAGATTATTTTGTACATCTGTACTTCGAGTTCCTTGGGTTCTTATGCAACTTCAGGACGAGTTCCGTGACGATATAGAGCTAAAAGAAATGTAGGTTACTGATATCAAAGAAGCACAAGCGGGATGTGCTTGCACAAAGCATCCCATGGCTCTCTCATTGTGTTAACCATTTGTCATACTTCAATGGAATATCAGTTGCAAAAAGCAATCTGTAGATCTCTTATAAATCCGTCAAATTTCTCATTACTTTAAGACTTGGTGAACAGCATTTTCGATTAACCTCAGCTTAATTTACCTACCCCTCGGTCAAACAAGATGGCAGACAATAAGCCAACTCTTCATCACTTAGATGTAAGTCTGCCCTTTCAAATTTACTAATATTTACCTAAAGAAACTAGCACTCTCAATCTCAACGTATCCTCTGGCTTCTTGAAGAGCTAGGTGTTGAATACAATGTCGTCTACCACTTCCGCAAACCTGCCGATGATCCTATTGCCCCTTTCCGCTCTCCCGAATCCCTCAAAGCCTTAGGCCCATATGGAAAGGCCCCAGTTTTCACAACTGGCGCCGCGGATGGCAACCGGTATATTCCCGAGGGCGATGCTATATGTACATATCTTCTTCGCAAGTTTGACACTGAGGACAAGTTTGGCTTGAATAGCGGTGATTGGGTCAGAGATGAGACTCTCAATTGTTTCAATCTTACGACATTCGTGCGATTGGTTTACTTTATCCTTTTTATCGACTTAGATTTCATTAGAATGGAGTTGTAAATTGGTTTGATGGTCCTGAGTTGAGGGAGATTCTAACTATCTTGGACGGAGAACTTAAAAATGCACCGGAAGGTGGGTATTTCATGGGGAAGAATCCTGGCAGAGCCGATATTATGATGGAGTTCCCAATGAGCTTCGTAAAGCATAGGAATTGGGTTGACCTAGAAAAGGAATTTCCTAGATTGGATGAGTGGTTGAAGAGAGTTTATGATAGGCCTGCTTGGAAGCGGGGATTGCAGAAGGGTAATGGTTCTTATGATCTCAATGTTTTCCCCAAACGAGCTGTAACTTCGTGATTGGATTGTTTCCTTTTCCAGTATAGTCAAGCACTGTTGGCATTTCATAGGGGCAGGATATTATTTCAGCACTAATTCTCCTGCACGCATGAGGCTTTCTGGTTCTTTGGTTTGTGCGATCAATCTGCATTCAACATTGCCCCTTTAATTCTGATATCGCTAGCTAACAAGCAGAATCTGTATTTATATACCTAGCTTGCAGGCTTTTGGTTGGCATTCTGATCCATTACTGGTATACGAGAGAGATCGTCCCAGTTGGCTTGAGTATCAAGTCATTTGATAATGTTTTCACGTATTATGCTTCTCAAGGTATGGGGTCCTGTGTGGCGTAGCACTCAATCCACCCCGCATTTGTATGACATGAGCATCGTCACGACAACTACCAGAAAACTGGTACACATAGCTGTCTGAAGATTCTCAGATATAGATGCTGTTGTTGTCACAATGACATTTAAGTCCAAAATTCAATCCACAAGACAATATGGCTACCCAACTCAGTCAAATCTATGGAACCCTTGGCACTCTCATCGCGCCATTCATACCCCTTCTTGTACCCATTAACTTCTACATCAACCTACGCTTCTTATCTCACCAAAAATGGAAAACTAGTACAGCTAGCAAATTCGTCAATGTAGCAAATATCATGCAACTTCTGAACCGATCAGTACCGCGGGTATTGCTGACAGTATGGAGCATGACTGGGGACTACGTTGGACAATGGAGAGATTGGACGGAGATTGGACTGAATATTTTGGCTCTTGTGATCTGGGGTTCAGAATGGGATATCGATGGTGGATTGATTGATGAGATGCTAGATGATTGGTGGGCTACTTCCGACGATGGAAACGAGCAAAGAAGGGTTGGAGAACAAGGAGAGAAGGAGAATGATAAGGGAGGAATTGCTGTTTAGTGCCAAGGAAATCAGTCGAAAGGTCTTCTGTTGGGATGAAGGCGCTTAAGTACAAGCAGCCCAAGGAGACTTGATGGTTTGACCACTCAATTGCGACATTGCTAGGAAATTAAGATACCTCGAAAGTTTGAGATTACCGTGAACGATGACGATGAAGGTGCTCATCAATGGAACCCGAATAATATACAAGCTGGATCAAGACGCTCTGTTGTATGAAGGAGTGTGAAGTCTTGTTTGGAGGGAGCGAAAAGGGAGCCAGCGTCAAGCCCACAGAAATATATGGGATTGTTATACCAACCGCAAGTTATGATCAGCACGAAGGGATCTACCCGCTCGATTACCCAAATTCTGATACCAGAGGTCCAATTTAATTGAAGCTTAATGGTCTTAAATCTCACAGCATAACACTTGGTCTACTGAATCACATGCCATGACAAGCTAAGAATCGCCAAGATCGTATAGTTGACGTAATCGTGCCGTTACTCCCGTGATATACACTCAACCACGACGACACCCAGAATTATCTTCTCTCTTTCTCAATTCATCTCAACATGACACTTTTTTTGGCCACTCCCCAAAAACCGAGTATGTCTGAATCATCCATACACAAACGCGCCGTGGTAATTTCCGCTTTCGCGTTTGTACTTCTTTTCGCTTTCGTTTTCCTCGTTGGTTTCATCGCGACGGACATCATTCATATTCCATACGTTTCTCATGGTTTGGATTCACTTTTCTCCTGGGCGAATGTAATCCTGTCGCCGATCTACCCATTCTGGGCTCCTCTAACGCTTGGTGTCGCCATCAAGGTCTATCGACACAAGGCATTTCCAAAGCAAGGACAATGGATTACTACATCTATTCTGATTTGTACATCGCATCTTGGACGAGTAATTGTGGATACTATGCGGGCGTTGGGGTTTTTTGATAAAGTCTGCAGCTTGAGAAGTTGCTGGCATGAATACATCCAAATGTGTTTGATTGTAGTTGTGATTCTAGGCGAGGTCGTTGGATTACCATGGGATGGAAACATTGTTCAGGCATTTGTAAATAAATTGGCGGTCGAGTCAGAGGATCAGGCAGTAAAAGAGGCAGCTATTAACGACGAGGATGGGATGGAAAAGGGTCTTCTTGGTCAAGCTGCAGAGGAGGTTACGTGCTTGAATAGTGAAAGTCCGGAGCTACATGAGAAGCAGATGTCTATTGAGACCATTGAGTTTCATGAAACTGAGGCCGTTAAGTTGCCCGTGAATGAGGCGTAGACAAAGAATGACGAAGGAACGAAATAGGCTCGCGATACGAGATCTATTCATGTTTGGTTATAACACATGCCATTTGGAAGTAAATCCGAATACAGCTGGTGTTGGGGTTTGTTCGAGGAAAGTTGATGATTTTAGAATCAAGTAGTGATTTATCAACTCTAGCTCATTATTAAATTGGGCCCTACTCATATATCACACATTGATCACAGACAAGCTGGGATCCTCAGCTTCGACTGAAGTCAAATTTTATATGTTAGCAAAACAAATCATTCCGAAGTATCTGCATTGGTTGATCTCAGCATTAGACATGTATGTCCACTCTGCAATAGTACCATTTGCGGACTCGCTAAATTAGTTTCTTTCTCTCATGTATTCCTACTCTCATAAAACAAAGACTAATGGCTAAGCAACAATCCGTCTTCTTGATAGAGAACATGCGCTTTATCATTTTTGGCCAATATCAACAAAGACTCTTTAATCCAAAAGCGTAAGATATGTCCTTGTCTCAATCAAGATCAATGGACGTAGTTTTTTGAATCTCACCAACTTCAATATATTGGACCTCATCGAAGGCCCGTCACAAATCGCCAAAATTTGATGTAATTGGATGAAAGAGCAATTGAAAAATGGCAAGAGATGAAATTATACAACAAGCCAAGATCATTGTGGCTTTCCCCAATATTGGAGTGGGCGCCCTCGGCGAAAATAAGGAACAAATACTTCCCGACACCAATGTCACTTTCTTTCGATCTAGCTTCTATTTCAATGATCCTCCATCTGTTGCGGGAGTAGCGGAAAGAGATCTCATATCTTCTCCTGCTCCTCCGCCCATGCCATGGGAAAAAATAAAAGAAATTCGACAACGAGTGCTGAGAGATTTGGTACAGACTATGGTGAACCCGGGAGTCATAATTCTAGATGATAACTCTAAGCCTAGACTCAATCTGATCGACGCTATGGAAATCGAAGACTGGGATTATAAACTCGTTTCCCCTGCACGTAGTCAGATCACTCGGGAACTCATGCCGGAGCATTATGGAACTCATATGAAGAAGCAGTGGCTGGGTGCGCTGGAGCGTCTGAAAGACGATTGGGATGAATACGCGATTCCTGCCAGGAAAAAATTCGAACTTTCCCCGGGTCAATTACTATCGGATGTCGTTGTGCAGATTATGCAAGAACCAATTCCGATACCAAGACCCGCCGACGATCCCGGAGAGTATGTAGAGGAGGATGACAATATAGAGGTAGCCGATGATGAGCCTCTCAGACGAGCTCATAATACGGATAATAGGATTGGATCCAATGCACAAATTCGAGCTTGGCCTCTATCATTTTCCAACGTCGTTGTTAATTCGCCCTACAGTCAAAACAAAAACAATACCCGAACAAAAACCTTTTTTACATGGTTCTTTTTCCTCGCCAATGTCTTACTTACCGTTGGCCTCGCCTATATACTTTACAACGTGGTATTAGACTACGAAGAATTCATCGAAAGCGACACAGCACAAAAGAAAGAAATTCTGAAAGAGCCATCCGAGTGGGTAGAGGAAAGTCCATTTTTCATTTGGACGACATGGCCGAAGAAACTAGTGAGAATGGTTTTGCCTTATGCTGGAAAGAGAAGACAAGTTAGCGAGGAACTATTAGAGACGGTTGAGAAATGGATACAAACAGAGAGATTTTTGAGGGGAAGCGACCCTGGATGGCAGTTTTCGGATGTGCTTGAAAAATTGAGGCATGTGGGATTTATCACTTCGGATGGTATAAAGAAAGAAGCATCTGGAGTGGTCTCTAAAGTGGCTTCTACAGCATCTTCGGCGCTTTCCGCACCAACGATTATACCGACGATTGACTTGATCGGGGATGATTATGATTAGCGTTTAAAATGCATGAGATGGGATAGTAATGCCATGATTTGAACTGGAGGCTTCTGAATTATGCATCAGTAAAACGTGTTTTTTGCACAGCTCGACGTGAATGTCAGACAGAATGAAGCAATTTCTGTCTGAAACTAGCATAAACTAAGTATCACATCAACCAAACTTTCTCATGAAGACTTGTACCAGGCGTGCCAGGCTCGTCCAAATGCCCTGTCGTCCGCAAGCGTGTTTCCACTTTCAGCACGTGTTCAAGTCTCCCCCGTAGCGGATATTAGTCAGCCCCGCTTATCCCCGAACCGATTACCATCTCCACTACCATCCCACTTCCTCTGACTCAAACCCCTCTTTATCAAAACTCCCGACTCCCAACTACTTCACCGTGCGAAACCTTAACATCCATCGTGATCGACCCGAATTAAAAACTCTTTCAACTTCCCATCACGCGGAAACCCCTTCCTTATCTCCTTGGAACACAATAACATCCTTTCAATCCCGAAACAATCTCGATGAACCCTATTTTTCCGCACGGTACATGCGTCCAAGACTTCAAGGCTTTGAACAAGAAGACTTAGCTTGTGCATGAATCAAAATAGATGGCAGGAGATGAATACAAACAAAAATGGATTGAAAACACCTACCAATTCATTATATTTGGTTCTGATTCGGTGGCATGTGGAAAGATTATCTGAATCTTTCTCCACATGCAAATAAACGTGCTTGACGTGCTTTTTAACGGGCCCTTATGATTTCCTTTGGCGGGGTATTCGACCCTGGACCCCTTGCTTTTACCCTCTTTTTTATGCGGTGAGATTCAGTTGCGACAAGATATTCATGATTCGGGCATGAATTGCTGGGAATCATGTACAATGAGATGTCTACTCGTACACATGAAATGTATAAATACTAGCGATAATTTCACCGTTTGTGCGGTGTTACATATCAGGTCACTTGTGTATCTTTGAACAACACATAAACTCTGTTGCTCTTGCATATATATTGTTTCAATAAGACTGTCTCTTTCTCAATCGAACTTTATAGAAGGATTCTGGAAATCTAGTTACTTGTCTATTTTTCAAATATACCAATTTACTCGATTTCTTTTCGATATCCAGTCTACTGCATTATTCAGAGAACACTTTTGAAACTCGATTTGAAGATACCACATTGTATATCCCCAAAAAGTTACAATATCTTTTACATATCTTATCACCCCACACCCCACCACACACAAACTCAATATGGGATCGATAGCCAGAAGAACCATTGGTTCGACTCCTCAATGGTGGAAAGAAGCCGTCGTATATCAAATCTATCCCGCTTCGTATCTCGACACCACCGGATCTGGAGATGGTGATCTCAATGGTATCACCTCGAAATTACCATATATCAGATCTCTCGGTGTAGATGTAGTATGGATTTCACCTATCTATGCATCCCCTATGAATGATATGGGCTATGATATTTCGGATTATCGAGCTATCAACCCTATGTTTGGTACTATGGAAGATTGGGAACGTGAGTCTCATCATTCTCTTTTCAGAGTTCTCAAAAAATACTAACAACGCCTAGGTCTTTGCGCCAGGGCCCACGAATTAGGTCTGAAACTCGTAATGGATCTCGTGGTAAATCACACCAGTTCCGAACATCCCTGGTTTAAAGAATCCGTCTCCGGCGGTCCCAACGGTCCCAAAAGAGACTTCTACTACTGGCAACCGCCTAAAGATGGCAAAGAGCCCAATAACTGGGGTGCCATGTTTGGTGGTTCATCCTGGGAAAAAGATCCTTCGCATCAAACAGACGAATACTATCTCCACGTCTACGACGTCAGCCAACCCGATCTTAATTGGACAAACCCAGCCGTTCGCAACGAGGTCTGGGATATCATGCGCTTTTGGCTTGATAAGGGATGTGATGGCTTTCGTATGGATGTTATCAATTGCATTTCAAAAGAACCTGGATTTCCCGATTTCGAGGTCACCGATCCGAGACTCGAATTTCAGATTGGTGTGAGGGGCAATTTTAATGGACCTCACGTCAAAGACTATTTGGAAGAAATGCATCGTGAAGTGCTCTGTCATTATCCCGAAGCATTTACCGTGGGAGAAACCCCAGGAATCAAGAGACCCGAGAGTGCATTGGGCCTAGTCCAAGGAGGAAAACCTCTTCAAATGATCTTCCAATTCGAGCATATGTACTTCGACATCCAACCCGGAATGAAACCCTTCTTTCCTCGTCCTTCATGGAATCTTACCGAGATCAAGAAAAATCTCGGGGAGTGGATGTCTTTCAATGCGGCGAATGACGGCTGGGACTCTCTCTACCTAGAAAATCACGATCAACCCCGTATTCTTGGGCGCTGGGCAAAAGATACTCCGGAATGGAGAGTGCAAGCTGCAAAAATGTTAGCTTTATTTCATGCAACCGGCAGAGGAACCCTATTTGTCTATCAAGGACAAGAAATCGGAACGGCAAACAGCAAGTGGTGGACCAATGAAGAGTTCAGAGATGTAGAGGAGATTAATTTCTTTGCGGCCGAGAAGGCACGTCGAGAGAAAGAATCGAATGGGAAAGAAGTAGATATGACTGATATTTCCCGAGGAATCCAAGGCTACGGAAGAGACAATTCGAGAATGGGTATGCAATGGGACGACTCTCCAAATGGTGGTTTCACACAAGGCAAACCGTGGATCAAGACGAATGAGGAGTACAAAGAGATCAACGTCGCGGCGCAAGATGGAGTTAAGGGCAGCACATTAGAGTTCTGGAAACAGATGATTCAACTCCGGAAAGACAATCCGGTGTTGTGTAAAGGTGGCTTTGAAATGGTGGATCAGGAGAATGAGGAGGTTTATGCTTATGTGAGAAAGGGCGAGGAGAAGGAGTATTTGATTGCTTGCAATTTCAAGGAGCGAGATGTGAAATGGAAGATTCCGGTCGAGACTGGGGAGCTTTTGTTTGGAAGCTATGAGGAAGGAGTACAGGGTGGAGAGAAGGAGGGAGAATTAAACTTGAGACCGTTCGAGGGAAGAATATACGTTAGAGATATTTGACGGGGAGGAATATGACTTCAATATTCGTTGTAGCCCAATGCACTCTTTCTTTTCTTCTGCAAACTTTAGCTTTCTCTTTGTGTGGTACATATGAATTGGTGAGATGCATTGAATGTTGTTTATATCATCTAATCGCGGGTATAATAGACATTAGAGACTCTTCTAAAAGGTAATGTTCCGACTTGGTAGATCCAAGTGAGAGATTTGATGACTCGAAATATCTAACAAGACAAAACTACTTCACTGTGGTAGTTTATGTGATGTACCAATAATAGTACCAATAGACGTGAAAGATAAAGGGAGAATCTTCTCAAAAACTTTGAGAGGAGAATTCAGCTTCGTACTAGGTCCATGTTCAAGATAGGCGAGCAAATATGACGTAGCATGGTTTCCTGAATCATAATTTTCCAAAAAAAGACTACAAAATCATTGAAGTTACTTCTACAGGTCTTGTGGTTGTAATTCTTATTGAATCTTCACAAGTAATAAAGAAGATGCCATCACAAAGCTCTCAGCTATTTCCAATGCAGGGTTTTACCCAGAAGCTTCATGAACGCGGATCATTTTCTATTTAAAATAAAAAAAATCATTACTAGACATCCAGCATACTCCTGATCTGCTGCGGAGGCGCTGATACAGAAACAGTACTATCAGTGCTTGTGCCATGTTCAAATTCAACTTGTGTCACCGAGCTCGCTTCAGAACTTTTCTTTCCCCCTGGATTGTCTCTGAATCTCCCTTCGGTGTCCAGATGTGGAGGATATAGCACACCGGCGGCAGTTCTCAATGCCTCAATATTTCTCGTTGGGTATTCAATATTATTTTCATGCTTAGTAGGCGACGGGAGATGTTCCATCTCCATTTCTCTTTCTATCTCTCTTGTTCTTGAAACTCCACCTCCGACCTTGGCAACGTTGGCAGTTATCCTCTCTTGCATAGTGGCAATTTTGTTATCACCATGTAGCCTACTCCACAACCTCGACTTTTTCGTGTATCCAATCTCTTCATCTGCTGCTACATCGCGAACTCGTCGCTGTCGAAGCAAATCGCGATCCTCGTTCGGATTCACGTAGCCGCCGATCTCATAGACGAGCAGTATGAGAACTATTGGTCCCCAACCTAACGGATACATGACTTCTAATTTCGCTTGAATATTGAGAGGAGATATCGGAAAATGGAATGAAATTGCTGCGATATATCCAATCATGATTAGAGAAAGCAAAAGAGTGAAGAAGAATTTGGCTGGAGTGTGTTTGAAGACTGCAATGAAGCGGTTCACGAACCCCTGTTCGTGGGATATATAGTGATATATCGAGTGTTGCAAGGAGTAGATTATTGTTAACCATCCTCCAAAAAGAAGAAAAGCTGCAAGTTTGAACCGGATATCTGTTGCGGCCGGTGCAGCAATATCATTGCTCTGGTTCAAATCTCGTTGCTTTTCGAATGAGCCCCATGATCTCGGTATGACCAACAAGAAGTTTAGCCAGAAGAAGAAATAGAAGACCAAAGGTATCACTAGTTCAATCTTCGTTCTTCTATCGTCCTCCCTCAATGCGCGTCGGTTTTCAGGGATGTCAAGCATCTGTCTCTCTTGCCAGCTGCCCCAATGTCTTACACTCTCCCACACGGCTGCCATCGTTGCGGGTATCATCAAGAACCAGAAAAAGTTCGTTAAAGCGAAAGGCAACTCCGGCAAAAAGTATCTGTCAACATCGACAGTACTTATGCCGCTAATACCTCCACAAGTTCCGATTACAAGCATCCAATACCATTGCCATCTTCTACTCACTGCGCGGAATCGTTTTCGAGGAGATAAACTTGTTCGGCCGTGTTTTCGTAGGTTAACTAATGTGAACATAATACTGATCAGAAAAAAGATTCCCATTGCGAGGCCAATTTTAGACCGCGCTCCCATCGGCTCAATCGGTGAGTAACATGATGTGCTGTCAAGAAATGTGCCATTTTGGAGTAAATGAGGGGTATATGGGTCGAAGAGGATGAAGCAGAGGGATCCATTGGAAAAAGTGCCATTGGAATAGAAGGTATAATTCCAATGTTTCAATGTTGTAAGGTTGAAATGCACTCCTTCGATGAAGGTGTCGCTGGCATTGTCACCAGGTGGAAATGGTATGAGATCTCGACTTATCAAGGAAGCCATCACGAGCATTCAGACTTTGGCAGATTGCTCCGAATAAGTATTCACAGGCCCAGCAGTTCCTCTGGATGATGGAACGGGAGAGTCATTAAAAGCACATGGTATTAATAGACAATTCCTTGAGTTTGTAACTTGTATTGATTGTATTTAAGATAGCAGTATGGAATGTCGATAAGTTGTCAAGCTGACAATGCTGGTGGAAGTGCCGAACATTCCGTTGATAAGGTTTCCAATGGCAGTTGCAGTTTCGTAGTATAAAATGGATGCAAACCTTGGATGATATTGAAGGACCTTGCTGGCGCAGGAAGGAGTTGCAATACAACAAATTTCGAATGACTATATTTCCCTGAGTGAAGTGAAGAGGGGGGTAAAGGGAGGAAGTTGAAAGTCGATAAGAAGCTCAAACTTTACTCCAAGTCCTTCATGTGATCCGTGCATTCAAAATTCTCCACAGCGGCACTGAAAAGCTCCACGACAGCTATTCGTGCTACGCTACTGTAAATCATAGGTGTTCAGGGTCCTGGGAGATATTAGAGCGTTCAATGCACCAGCAGATGTGCAAAGGAAATAGAACCCAATTGAACAGTCAAGATGACATCCGCAGATGAAGAAAACTCTTATATCGATTACGAAACTTTCCTCTCGCCCACATTCTCTCCTTCATCATTCGCAAACTCTCTAGTTCTGGGGACAAATAACCCTACCGATACACCCCTCGACCTCTCCACACCTCTCTCCCGCGTGCTATTCGATGCGCAAGAAATAAATACCCATATCGATACCCTTACAACGAAAAGCGCCCTTTCCCTCCTATCACATACCCAAGATCAGACCGAGTCGAGTCAGAGGATAGTACAAGAGATAGATTCGCAGGTTGCAAGTCTCAATGATGGATACAAACGACTCGAGAAGGAAGTTTTAGTACGATATGAAACCGCAGAGGAAGTCCAAACTGTCGCAAGTAGATTATGGGAAACCGTAAGGCTAGGCAGAGTAGTAGCACGATGTTTGCAATTGGGAAGACAACTCGAGATTCAGTTGTCTGAGATCGGAAATACGGGTGCGCCTGTTAAGGTTCCGGGTGCAAAGGAGGATCATAAAGCTTTAGTACGATGTTCGAATACACTACTGAATATACGAGAACTTTTCCAAAAAAGTGGCCCAGGGGAAGAAGGTCATGGTTTAGAGAGGATAGAGGTTGTGCGGACGCTTCAAACATCGATTATCAACCCCGCAGAACGAGTCGTACTTTCCAGATCGCAGCAACTTATTCGCGAATTTTCGATGAGCAATCTATCATCCATCAGCAATACATCAACATATGCGCAGACCAGGGATACCAAAGAGCGCACCGATTCGGCTCTGAAAACTTTATACCTTCTATCCTCAACATCAGGACTTAACAGCAAGAGCGCAAAGAAATTAAAATGGGAACCAGATATCCTCGTTCAATCGCTTCAGGATTATCTCCGGACTGCTCTGACTAGCTCATTGGCATCTCTTTCTCGTGCTCTTGCTACACTTCCTACACTCGATCGAACTCTCCTCGAAGTATCCGCTCGATGCCAAAATGTTTTGGCGCTGGAATCACTACTTGCATCTATACAGCCTCCGGCGCACCCAAATTTACCCTCAGATGATATGGCACCAGCCAATTTTCTTCAGCCTTTGCTCACATCTCTAGAGACTGGTTCATTACCAAGTTATTTCTGGCGGACTTTGGCTGGCGGGTTGACCACAAAAGTACAAGAAATTATCAATAAAGGTGGTGTTAGCGCTAGAACATTGAGAAGTAATCGTAACAGTGTCAGAGATGCTATTCGAGAATGCGTCGTAAAAGGGAGCAGAGCACCAGCTGGAATCACTGCCTTGAAAGGCGAGAAAAAGGCAGATGCTAGCTGGGAACGAGAAGTAGCGGTAATGGTTGGAAGTGTTATGGGTCCATTAGGCCGCTGAGGCGTATCATATGTTCCACGGAATGATGATTAGTGCAGGTCAAGAGCCAAGACGAATTTCTAGGTCTCGAAATATCGGAGACATACCCAATATGCATGTGTCCCTGAGAGCCTATGAAATCCCGCGAGACTACTCGCCGTGCCTAGATCTTAGTAGCACATTTGCCGTCGAGAAATGTCTGTTTGTGCCAGCTGATTGTATGATGCGCAAGAAGGGGGAAGAATATGCAGACTAATGATATATATCATCATATGATTGAATGAGAACCACGCAATGAGAACCCGCTGAAAAGCACTCACCCCTTCCATTATGATATAATTATAATCGCATCTGTGTGTTTCCTTGAGTTGTCCATATCCGTTTCTCTTTGTACGAATTCAAAGATATTCCAGTGAATCTTCCATACTGTCCCATTTCATATGCCTTCTGCTAAAATTGTGCAGAGTAATTGGTTGAGTTGACGACGTGGAGATACAGACCTCTAAGCTCTTAATATTCAGTTGATGTATGTACATTCTGACCTTCTGATACATTATTAAATTTTGGTATCTGATCTCATTCTCTGAATTCATGGCCATTTTGGTTAGCATGATAGTCTTATTGATCATTGCTCAAAAATCAGAACATACGTAGTGAACATAAGATTTTTGTCATCGCTATCAGAAACTAGGAGTAAATACAGCGTTAAAAAACGAACGGATTGAGTGGCTCAAGCGAGCAATTAGGAGACACTCAAACATGGGCCGTGATGTAAGAATGTTCATACAAGAAGTAGGTCCTTGCCAAGGAACCGGCATACTATCTACGTTTATTCTTACGATCATCAGGTTGATAGGCACGACTTTATGAAGTTTCAGAAATTGTTGCAAGGTATTCAAAGGCTGGATATTAGATTTGTAACACCATGTGAATTGATATATATCTAATTCATGGTTTCTCCTCAGTTTGATTCACTAATTTTGGGGACCTCATTTCTTCTTATTTAGTCCGGTATAGACAGTATATCTAAGCACCTTCAGATACTCGAAGTGAGGTCCAGAAGACATACATAAACTCCTTCGAATGCAGGAATTCAGGCCCAGAGGGAGGCATGAAATGAGCACGTGAATACTTTTAAGGCAGACCTCATCAAGAAGTCAACGACGCACTCGCTCCTGCAACTACCACCACGTTCAAGCTAATTACGGCTCTAGCTAAGGTACCATCATTTTATATACGGCACAAACCTCAGCTCACTGTCATTTATTCTGTCGACACACGCGTTGTCACTCGCCCGCCCAATCCCTTTCCGTCGTAAAGGACTTTCGTGTTTCTTCGGATTGTCGTATCAGACTTTCGTTATGCGTCTTTGGGAAAGAGTGTATAAGGTGAAAAGGCAGACGACCGCTGAATGTCGCTCTTTCCGAAAATGGCTCTCTCTTCCACCATGCTATATATACATTTAGTTACTAAAGATCATAAAGCAATACATGATCTTTGCTTTTGCATTATTAATTCCTTCAGTTCATTGCGAAAAGACCCGGATATGACTAAAATAAGTTAATGAACTGAATAGACAGATACTCATACAAAAGCTTTGGATCTATTGTATTGGCTATCATAAGTCCTGGCCTGTGAAATCTTTTTTTTGACATGGTGGCCACGCCTTTCATATCTAGAAAACTCCTCTCTAAACCACAGGAAACTTCTATCTCCACGAAATTTCTTCTCACCATTGTAAATTTCTACACAACTCATATATCTACTGCCATAGGGATCATGTAACCGTACTAGCACCCGCGCTAGTGTCTCGGTACTACAATATTGTTGGAAATCATATATATGATACTAAGCAGTATGCTAGTAACAAACATCTTTTTCTATTTCCAATAAATATACAGGCTTCGTAGTCCTAGCTTTCAGACTCCATTTCACCGCATTTCACATCTTGATGTTTCAAAAGTTTATACCCAATCGAAAGACTTCTTGTTTATGCATATCGCTACTTAAAGGTAGAATCATGGGGTATCATCAGTATTTGATTGGATCGTAAGCGAGCTGTGGGACGCAACCAAAACAGGGCATTCTTCGCTGCGTGGAACGTTTAGGATACTGCCTTTTAACGTCATTTTCTTGAAGAACTGTACAATCTCAGAACTCTCCTACTCGTATCTTGGAATTCCTCTCAATTGTACTGCCAAAAATCTGAGCATAGTATCCCAGTCAATATGGACGACTCAAATTCAGATGATCCTCAAGTGACCCCCATTCAGCACATGCGAAATTGGCTCTCGGCTTGTGATGAACAGCACACATGCAAAGCTATTACACTAGACCGGCCTTCCTGGCTTGTAGATACAGTAGAATACTGCATCGTGCCTGGAAGTAATCCAGACAACTATATTGCTCTCAGCTACACCTGGCAAGACAGTTCATCATCGGAAGACACGGAGCCCTTTCGATTACTCGAGGATAACCTACAGATCTTGACCCAGCGTAGTGCTTTGCGCAACATTAGTCAATCGCCGTTACCAAAAGTGATTCTCGACGCCATGGAATTGACAAATCGTCTTGGCCAGAGATATCTTTGGGTAGATCGACTCTGCATCATCCAGGATCAAGAGATGGCAACGATGTCTGAAGTTATGCGTATGGACCAGGTCTATGCGGGGGCATACGTGACTATTGTTGCTGCGACGAAGTGTGGGCTTTTTGACACACTCGAAGCTACCCTGAGCGATCCAAAATTCAAAAATCAAGCGACGTTCACCGAACAGTCATGGCAAATTCGTGCTCATTATTCCTCAGTCGCCGATTCAAAATGGGCAGAGAGAGCTTGGACATATCAGGAGGCAATTCTTAGCAATCGTGCTATCTTTTTCTGCAACAGGACAGCCTTCTGGCAGTGCGAATGTGCAACATGGAATATGGAGTCCCTTTCTCCCGGGAAGGTTCTTGACGAGGCTAAATCAGCCATGTCAGAGTTTTCGCTCATGAGAAGGTTCTCAGTGCCCTCATATCCTGATTTTGGTCTTTACATGGATCTTATTTGTCCGTATAATGGACGCAAGCTCACGGATGACAAAGATGGTCTCTCTGCATGTCTGGGTATCCTAAATCGTCTAGCTCCAAGCTTTCCAGGTGGATTTATACAAGGTCTGCCGACCCTTTTCCTCGACTACGCGCTTCTATGGCAGCCATTGAAAGAATGTTATAGAAGAACTAGCATATCTGAAAATACTCGACATCTTCCATCCTGGGCATGGTGTGGATGGGAGTGTTTTGTGGATCCTTGGAGTTTCCGGGCTAGCTTTTTTCTTGATAACAATGATAGTTTACGGAAAGATAAAGCAGGATCTTGGAAACTAAAAAATCTTGTCACTTGGGAAGCCAACTCCTCTGTACGCGGATTCGATTCACTCGAAGAGGCCTCTAATCAACTTTCAACAAAAATTCCTCAATTATCAACCCCAGACGTGCAGAGAAAAGACACGGACATTATCAATCCCTGCCGAAAACTTACCCCTCATAGTAGTACTGGCAACGATATAGAATCAATATTCCTGTCCTGCTTGACAGAACGTGCATTTTTTCTTCCCTCGGCAACTTTAAGAATTGAGGACAATCTGCCGCCTTTCAAACGCGGCATCATGCACATGTTTGCAGAACCCATTTTGAATGAAAAGCCCCTATCAAGTTTACCAAGCGTAGTCGTTTTGCAAAATCAAAAAGGTGTGTTCTGTGGCTTACTTCGCGTTACAGGAGATGCGGAGTGTGAGCGAGGTACACCCATGGAGCTGGTTGCTATCTCAGAGGGTAGTGCAGGTCTCAAAGATATAGGAATGGGCTTTGAGGAGAAAGTTTTCAAAAATAGTCAATACTGTCACCCTGGTCCATTCAAAGCCGAATATGATTCTGAAGGATGGTGGACTGGTGTATCGGATGGCTCGTCAGCCTCGCGTGAAGATACATACGAGGTTTTTGCTGAAGGAGAGTATGAAGAGGATCTCATCCTCCCAGATAAGTGTACATGCAAGAATTGTTTGTCTGAGGAGAATCTAGAAGGTAACGCAATTCGCGAGTTTTATAACGTTCTCTGGGTGCAAAGAGAACACGGAATTGCGCATAGAGTAGGATGTGGACGAATAATTAAAGACCGTTGGAGGCAGAACGATCCGGAGAAGATAAGGATTACCCTCAATTGATTATTGCGAGCTGCTGTTCGAACTCTCGATACTGAGTAAATCACATTTTTACGCAATGTAACGACAAAAACGTTACTAAATAAGCGAAGATGAAGTAGAATCCAGATGAATAAAAAAGCGTGCCCATATTAAAGAAGAAAAATAAAACTACCGCTATTGAGCTAAAGCAGATGGCGCTTTGTTCCTTGATAGTCAGTTTCCATTTCTCTAAAGCAAGAGATATATAGATTTACACCTCCCATACACCTCAATTTCGGTAATCTATACTAAAATTCAAAAAATAACAGCAGTACCCTCACTCCCGTCCGGACTTCGCACATATGCTGTCACATCCCAACCTCGCTTAATTATCAGATTTCTATGATCGAGATTATCACTGAAATCGTTACTGTCACTGTCATCATTACTATTCCAAACACACCCATCCCATCTGTCTACGCATCTGCTAACTATCCCCGAACCGAACCCTCACGAGTTTCAAATCCTACTACAACCAAATCTCCAACCTAACTAAACATCAAAAATGACATGCTCGTTAAAATCCCAAAGAACCGTGCTGCGCATACTTGCTTGTACTGGTGCACGTGTAAATTTGAGTGATTGTTTCGATTCCTACACGATTAGAAAGCCCTTTTATAAAGAGCAACTAATCTAATATTCTCCGTCCGCAACGAGGGGTTTAGAGATTTAAAACCAGAAACCAGAAGTTAGAAAGTAGAGAATGCGGAGTGAATCACAAATGTGCAAGTAAATGCAGTGAATGAAATGCAGCTTTCTTCATCTTGAGATCAACACCAGTAGCTTGGATCGGAAAAGCTCTGGTTGTGAATCACGCTCTGTTCCAAGTGCCAAATTCAGTGCATATAAACTCCGAGCCCTACCCATCTTTGAGTACACAGTCAAACAGATTCTCAAGACACACAGATATGCAGAAAATAGGTAAAAAAGTATTCAGCATTTCATTGCTACTATGAATATGCCAAGATGATTAGCAATAAAATACCCCTCCCCTATATTCCATCTCTCTCTGGCTACACCTATATGGATGAGAATCATCACCATCAATCTCTCCGTTTCCTGTTTATAATCCATTATGAACTCTCATCAAGCACTCAGAACTACACCATTATAATCACCATCCCATCTCATCCCAACTCATCCCAACTCCTTCTCAACAAACTCCACAAACCTCAACTCCCAAAATAACCTCCCAAAATCAAATCTTGATACCTAACAATGACAAACCACTCATTCACTCTACTCCACACACAAAATCCCCAATCCCCAATCCCCAATCTCAATCTTGCAGCTCGAACACAAAATATCCTTTCATAACAATTTCAAGAGCACAGTTGAAGATGAATATCATTCATTCATAAAACAATCTAATAAATAGCAAGCTACATCACAACAAAGACCTCAACACATAAAAACATACACACACACACATATACACACACACACACCCTAAGAAAAATCCATCAATCAGAAAGAAATAAAGAAACCAGAGAACAAGAAAAGAGAACCCAGTATATAAAAGTAAATCATAGAATAGGATTCATATATCTAGATACTAGATCAGATACAGAAACCCCATCTCCTTCCCAGCATTCCTTCCTTTCTCCGCATCAAGAATTCGTTCTCATTACGGAACATTTACTACAGGATTTTGAGGGGACCATGGGGAATTTGAGAGATGACTCATCTCTTGTCTACTATTAGGATATAATCCATTGTCTCCTCTCCCCCCTCTAGAAGATCTCCTACTACTCTGATGGAGGCAATTTTTTATTTTTTTCACTTATTTGCTTATTATTACTTACTTACTTATACTTACTATCAAAACTTCTCTCCTTTAATCTATTGAAGATTCACCGATATGTATTTACCTCACTGTTGTTATATTTCTCCTTGTCATTTTCACCATCAGCGTCTTCAAACCCCCACCAAATATCCGGCAACCCCATCCCAACCTCCCAAAATCCCCCGAAATCCAATCCTCATAAAAAACCATAAAAACCCCAATTACAAAACCAAAATGCTATGTCACAAACTTCCACAACTATTCCCGCATTCCTGTCTGAGAAATTATCATCGCAGAAGTAAGACTAATGGGATGATATTGTAGCGGTCCAGATTGTGATCCATTCAAAACCTCTAAAATGAGAAGCTGCTTGATTTTGCAAGTGAACTCGTCGATTTCTCATGAGCTGATTCAATACAGGAGAATAACGACGCCTTACTCCGTTTGTGTATGGATTATCATATTATCTCGTACAAGACACTTCAGACCAAACCCCATTAAAGTATCCATTTCCATTCACCCCAACAAGAAGATACCAACAATCCTTCCCAAATACAAGATACAAACAACCAAACTTCAACTACGAATCCAAATCCAAACCTCCCTAATAATCCGAAAGTTCAAAACCATCTCATAAGCCCGTACTACCAAAATCGCATACCTCAACATCACACCTCACCACCATCTTTCCCCTTTCTCTCCACCCCGTCGCCTGTTCATACGCATACGCCGCTCCGATTAATTTCTCATCTTCACATCTTCTCCCTACAAAGCATATTCCAAGTCTATCACCAATCGTTAGTTTCATTTTCTCGTTTTTCAAACTATACATACCATCATACTCCCCTAGCAAAGAGAAACACGAAAAAACACGAAAGACAAAAGAAAAAACTCACGGAATCCCCGGTCCCACCTCCACCATCCCATTCTGTCTCACAATCTCCGTTCAAGGAGGATAAAAACCCATAGGTACACTTACCACTGGACAACCACCCACATCCGCTGGTTCAACCGCCACACTCGTTGGTAGGACTATCATATCACATTCGAATTTATCCAGTAATTTAGGTATTTGTTTTCCCATGTGATTTCTTTCCGCCAAGGAGTTTTTGTATTCTTCGCTATCCCTAGTATATTTTTTGCCGACTTCGAGAGCTGATTCGAAGTGTCCGAGACCACGTTTCGTAGCTTCTTCAGCCGGGGTGGCGACTGTGTAGGCGATCACGTCGGAAAGGGTGGATAGAGAATGAGGATTGGTGGAGAAGTAAGAGAGGGTCTTTTCGACATCTTTAGGGGATGATTAGCACATGTGCTCATATGATTGGGAAATGGCAGATGTACTGTGGTATATATCTACTTTCAGAGCGATGTCATATTCATCACCCGTACATGAAGATCTATCGGTATCGAATGCTGAATATGAAGTCGGATCTACTATGGTGGCTCCTAGGGATCTCATTGTATTGATTGCATTTTCGAAAAGATGGATGGTAGTGGGACCAACGTGTTTGAGAATATGGCGGGGTATCTGATAGTAACAGTGTTAGCAGTCAAACTGTGATATACTCATCAAGACACCTCACTGCAATTCGCACACCGTTCAACCTTTGAGAATTACATGCTCTTGTGAAGTCTGGGATTTTATTTGGCTTCCGGCAGGATATCGAATCTCGAGGATCGGAAATGGTGATAGGATCCTGCCTATCCTCACCTTCCTGGTCTCAGTTAAAGCAAAAGGAACCAGTCTAAATACTTACCAGCAATCACAGTCAACACAAGTGCTGCATCCTTCACACTCCTTGCTAATATTCCTACAGTATCTTGACCATCACTCGAAATATACATCCCATATCTTGAAGTCAACCCTACCGTCGGTTTCATTCCTACAACGGCAGATCTCTGCGCAGGTAATATCACGCTACCAGAAGTCTATAGTTTCGACGTTCAGTTTACGCATTCCACATTTGATTTGCGTATTTCGAACGTAGATGGAATTACTAACCTCGGACCCTAAAGCAGCAGCGCAAAGTCCCAAAGCAGTTCCCACAGCACTACCAGACGATGAACCTTTAGGATGTTGATCTTTATGATAGACACCTAAACACTGGCCACCTACAGCGGACCAACCAGGGGTACATCGATTATTAGCCCATTGGGAGCCATTCGCAACTCCTATTATGATTGCGCCTTGTTCGCGAAGTTTAACAATTGTTGTTGCTTCAATACTTGGAATAGCTTCAAGAAATGCGGTGCAGCCAACTTCGTAAGGTGAGAATATGTCTAACCTCAACAAATTTAAACTTACAGGTGGTTTTGAGGCCATCCGTCGTAAACAACAAATTCTTAATCAAGAGTGGTACACCATGAAGACTTCCTTGAGCAAAGCCACGAGACCGTTCCTCATCCTTTTCTCTAGCAATGTCAATGGCTTTTCGATTGATCTCACTGACGGCATGGATAATTGAATTGACTTGCTCGATACGCTTGATGTAAGTCTTCATTATCGTCAGTGATACGACAAAGGAGTCATTATGGGCAATAACGAGCCCTAACAAGCTCTTCACTTGAGAAATGCCCTTTCTTTAAACCATGCAATATCTCGGTGATTGATATTTGATCAAGCTTCATGGTGGGTGTTGTTTGACGACGAGGAACCAAATGGAATCGAAAAAGGGCAAGAATAGACTTAAAATCACACATAATGGGAATATGAACGGATTCAGAAGAAAAGTTCGATAATTCTTGATTTCTTGGATTGGTGTGATGTATCACAAGAGTGAGTCGTTTGGGTAATTTAATGGTGTTGGTGATGATCTCATCATTTCGTTCAGTTGTCGAATCGCGTTCAATTTTCACGCGGCAAGAACATATTTTGGCTTGCAATTGCCCCCGGCTATCATACGTGATTGAAGTGGTATATGGCGACTCCAACATCTTCTTGAAAGTAACATATTCTCCCTTACAACTCATTTGCCTTCAATCTTTATTTCAATTAGTTCTTCACTTACTTGTGTTGTGACGGCTGCGTTGATCGTTGATTGGAGACGTCCTCGTGAGGATACTGGAGTATACTCGAGTATAACTTCGACCATTCTTCACGATTATTGGTACGCTGTAGTGGGCGCATCCCGACCTTCGAAGCTGTCCAGACATTCCATGCAACCGAGGCAATATTCATGGGACAATCAATTCTGAGTTCACGATGATTATTTCAAACGCCGCGACTTACATCCCATCCCGTTCCATCACATCTCGATGCTTCGCATCTTCCTCGGTTCCAAAGCAGAGTCGATTTCTGCTTAAGACGTACGTTTTTGGCGTTGTCATCGCAAAGCAATGCTTGAGAGCATTCCCAACAATGTGTCAAGCCAATGATTCGTGTGACAACGGTGAATACTTACAGCCACATACGCATGTGTATTGGAGATGGTATTGCTCGTGGACGATTATGAGTTTCGATCGAGTAATGATCGAGTAATGATCGAGTAACAAAATTGGATGGATTGAGTTGGCGCGGGTTCGTATATGTATCAGCTAATAAGCTCAACGATAGGCTAAACTTAAGTCCGATCCGGCATCGGGATTCGCCTTGCCTTTTAGTACTTTGGACCAGTGGTGGACCTGGTGGACGATACAAGTTAGCAGACAACAGACAGAGACAGCAGACGGCAGACGGCAGACAACAGACAACCCATGTACGTATTCCACTATGCACGGCTAACTTGTACGGGTCGTTGGGAAAAAAGAAATAAATACCCATTCGATCAATTTCCCAACCCAGCAAGACATCACGAGAATACAAGACACAACATACCCAACACACAAAACAAATTAATTGTGGCTTACATTATCATGGTCGTACAGCACACATGATTGATAATGAACACACACATCCACCACATCCACCACATCCACCACACACATCCACTCTGAATGAATGCTCATTGCCCACAGCTTCTTCTGGTGAAATGTCTTCTTCACATGCCGATATGTCCCGAATCAAAACTTCCATTACCCTAACATAGAAGGTCTGGCAGTTCTCATTCTTTCTAGCCTTCCGTACTAGGGAGTTGCTAGCAGGATCCAGGAATGCTTTACTCGATCAAAACACATCATAGGCCATGTTAAGGGTTCAAAGCATGTCCCGACCGCTTGTTCCTTACACCAGGGGAAAAGAAAATCTTTATTTATGGAGCTCGAGACTGAGCTAGTCGCTTTTGCATCTTGGTCCGGGATTGGGCTCATTGGCCAGATACTGATTGAGCTTGGTCGTATTATTAGGATCGAGTCTTTCAACCCCTCGGATTGGTAGTTGAGAAGAAAGATAAGGGATTCTCGATGTTCATGATAATGATTTTGCCCTGGGAATATCTGCTTTTTCGGATTGTTCCACCATGGCATAGCTACGGACTGTTGCCGTATCATATGGAAATGCACTCCACATTCCAGTAAGCCTATCGTAGTTGCATTCTTTCTATTTATGTTAATCCAGTTTCCTTATATCTCCATCTTCCCTTTCCCCAGATTTGAAGAAGTTCTTCCAATTCTAGAAATTCACTTGAACAAAGAAAGTTCCCCCCTTCATTTCCCTTATCAGTCGTTCCAATCATTCTCGGATCTCTCTTATCTATCACTCCTCTTATCCCCCACGATAAGAGTTCTTCCAGTGGATACTGTCTGGAATTATACCTCAATATATCTTCAATTCCTTCTGAAGATCCTCGTCATACTTTATTTTCCATCATCACATCACAAAGGCCGTCAATATGACTACAACATACCCATACCCAACTCCTTCCGCTACACCACCCCACGATTCCCCACTACAACCTACAGTCCTCGTTTCTTCGAGAGCAGTCATCTTTGACGAGAATGACAACCTCACTGTCTCACCTGCAACCATTACAATCTCACCCTCAACCGGCAAGATTATATCCATCTTACCTACCGTTCTCCCACCCTCTAGTTTTCCACCAAACACCGTTTACATCGACCACACTCCTCATTTGATCCTTCCGGGATTAGTCGATGAACATGTTCATCTTAATGAGCCAGGTCGAACCGAATGGGAAGGTTTCAGTACCGGTACCAAAGCTGCTGCATCAGGTGGTGTCACAACAGTCATTGATATGCCATTGAATGCCATCCCACCAACCACAACCATGAATGGATTAGAAGAAAAGATCAAGGCTGCACAAGGTCAATGCTGGGTTGATGTTGGATTTTATGGTGGAATCATACCTGGCAATACTGAGGAGCTACTTCCGCTTGTTGAAGCAGGTGTCAGGGGGTTCAAGGGCTTTCTCATAGAGAGTGGTGTATGTATTTTCGTCGCCAATCACAGCTGCAGTCACTAATAAAAGTAATAGGTCGATGAATTCCCTGCCGTATCTTCCGACGATATAGCCCTCGTACTCAAGACACTCAAAGATTCTTCTACAACTCTCATGTTCCATGCGGAAATGATTCCACCCATCACAGCCTCCGTGGGTGATGACGTCCAAATATCCCTCCCACCTCTCCAACCATCAGGACCACTGACGGCATACGACACATTCCTATCCTCCCGCCCTCCATCCTTCGAAACATACGCAATTGATCAAATCCTCTCGCTTGCCCAACTCGCACCTTCACTCCATCTCCATATCGTCCACCTTTCAGCCATCGAAGCTATCCCTCTCCTCCGTGCAGCCCGTTCATCTGGTATAAACATTACTGCGGAAACTTGTTTCCACTACCTCGCTCTCGCATCTGAAGATGTATCCGAAGGTGACACTCGTCATAAATGTTGTCCACCAATTCGTTCCTCAGCCAATCGTGATGGCCTCTGGAACGAACTCTCACACCCAGAATCCGTCATCAAAACTATCGTTAGCGACCACAGCCCATGCACTCCTGAACTCAAACTCCTTCCCGAGCATCTATCCCATGGCTGTGGCGCCATGCGCGACGACGCTAAAGGGGTGAATGGCGGATTATTAAAAGATCAAGAAGCTAAAGAAAAAGGTGATTTTTTCGCTTCTTGGGGAGGTATCTCTTCAGTTGGTCTTGGCCTTCCAATTCTGTGGACAGAAGCTACATCTCCTTCTCGGGCTTCATCTTCTTCCTCTATCGATATCCTTGATATCGTGAGGTTATGCGCTGTGAATACAGCCAAGCAAGTCGGGCTTCAGCATCGTAAAGGAGCGTTAAGACCAGGTTTCGATGCAGATATTTGTATCTTTGAAGACAATCACGAGTGGCTTGTAGGCAGAGAAGAACTGCTTTTTAGAAACAAAGTTAGTCCATATACTGGGAAGACTATGAAGGGAAGAGTGAAGGAGACATGGGTTAGGGGAACTAAGGTCTATGAAAGGGGGGTCGGAGAGATGAATGGAATGGTTGTTAGGAAAGAGGGTCCTGTTGGAAGGTTACTTTTGGAAAAGAGAACTGTTTAAACTTTGGATTTCAGATGAGGGAGTACTTGGAATGGATGGGTGCTCAAGGTGTAACGATTTATGATATGATTTGCCGGTATGGCATTGGTATGGGATATAATTGCATGTAAGAGTGAATGGTATGGGGGAAAACTTGCATTTCAAATTAGTAGCATATATTTGAATTGTTATAAATAAAAATTTATGACATAACTTGTATCTTTACTGACCTTTTTTTTCATTCTTGATTTTAATATCTCTTCGTCGAGTTTGAAATGTACTTTGCGGGACTTGCGATTGTGGCTGGGATATAAATGTGGCGTAAGGTCGAGGCTAATCCTAATACGGTTTGGCTTCAAACGTGACTCCTGAAGAGAAGGAGACAAATTCAGTTATTCTTCATTCACCGACTTACTTCAAACTTCCAATTTTGTCTTCATATACTTAATCTATTGCTCGAAATATATCCTTATTAATCTCAGTACGATTTCAGTCTCAATTATCAGACAACATATCCAAAATTCCATTTCGAAAACCAAGCCAAGTCCAATAACCCCTATCGTCACATAAACATCCAAACCCTCATCATCCACGTGCATCACATCACAATGTCAGACTTTCTACCAACCGTACCTAGCTATCAACATCCCACCACTTCAGCTACAGAGTACAAGATTACCACGCCTGCCACCGCCGACCCCTCTCTTTCCCACGTATCCACATCCGAGAATCCGATTCTGCACCCCCGAAAATTCGATCTGGAAAGGGACACCGAGTTGTACATGCATAAAAACCGCGTGATTCCTCGTCTCTTCTTCTACGAGCCTGAGAGCGAATTGCAAATTTCGAGGTTGAAGATGTTGAAAGAGGGTTATTTTGTGGGACATCCGAGGACGTTGGTTTTTAGTATTGCTGGAGCCGTGGCTCCCGTGAAACGTGATGCTCTTCAGACTTTGGATCTCGGACTTGGGTTTCCTTCTGCTGCTCCTTCTGCTTCGGCGTCAAGAGATGCGGAGGAAAAATATAGAGCTGCGTATTCGGTGCATTTTGGACCGAAATCTAGGTATAATACTACGGGTAAAGTGAAGGAGGCGGGGAGCAAAGCAGAGATGCAGAAGATTGCCGAATTGGCGGCTGCGTGCGAGGCATTGGAGTTTGTGGAGTCGCAGTGTAAGATGAGGGTTACGGGGTTTGAGGACGTTAGTGGAGAGATTGTAGCCGGAGGATTTGTGGTGGGAGTTACAAGTAGTACGAATTTGTGGTATGGGATCACAGAACATATTGTAGGTTTATTTTTCTTCTTCTTCGCCTGAGGGTACGGGATAAGAATGGTAGATAGGGGTTGTCATGTCCGGCTAGGTACTTTGGTTACACTGACCAAGACTATGCATCAAGCCTCCCCCACACACCATTCTTCACCCCTTCGAACCAACCCACAACACTTCGCAGATCAAAATTAACAGCCCCACAGTACAAATGGAAGCGCAACGATTTCCACAACTCAAAGGGCAACAAAGTAATAGGCGAAGATCTATGGAGAAGAATAGATGAATGTATGAATCGATTCGAGTTCAACGAGACGAGAGTCGCTTGGTTGTTATGTGAAAAGGAGGATAATGAGGCCGACGAGGCTGCTCAGAAGAAGGTCGCTGAAAATTAGTTGTGCGTGGCGGATATTGAGTGCTGATTGAGGATTTTTGTTTGGGTGATGATAGCAAGGAGATAGATAGGTAGGAGAACCGGGAGGAAAGGATTGTAGTGGCACGGAGCATTGTATATGTATGATATGTATATATGTATATAGGTTTATAAATATGTATATATCTATCACGAGATTCTGGAGTTTTCCTCGCGTAAAGCCCCTGAATTACGAAATTCTCAGGGGCATTCGAATGATATAGCGTTTAGGGAAATTAAAGAAGTCATGGCGAAAACGACCGATTTACAAATACTATAAGCTGTAAGCTGTAAGAAACTTACAGACTACCCATCACCCAAATGCATCTCTCGAATTCTTTTTCAAAATACTAAACCGCCTCATACCTCCATCATCATTTCCAGCCGATTTTCCATGTCCAAACACTCCTCCTTTCTTAACTCCAGATACCCACTCGTCATCATCACCTCACCCTCCCTCACCATTCATTTCCCTCGCAACCCTAACCCATCTATCTCCTCAATCTCTCAATCCAATCCAATCCAACTCTTCTTTCTTCCGCTCAAACACTCATTTCACAATAACTCTCATTCGTACAAAACCCCGAACCACCACTTCCAATACACTTCTCTCTAAACAGAACATAATTCGCATCCATACATATATACATGTACACAACAGAGTTTCACAATATCGACGCAAGACATCGCGAAGGAATTCTTGAAAATTTGTATATCAAACTTTTCTGTCGTCTTCTTAGACGTGAAAACATCTGCATTAGTGAGAGAACACGGTTTATGCTTTCTTTGATATGATATTTATCGCAATATCCATCGATTCTCTGCATACACGGGTATTTTTTATTGGGGCTATATGCAGGAATATACGATAGATAATAAATGGTTATAATATAAAGGGATTCAGAAAGAGCTAAGTGGTGACCCGGCAGGAATATATCAGGCAATTGTCTTTAAGTGCCGTATCAGGAATGGAATTTATGAAAGCTTCAAAACTCCGACTGATTGTTTGAAATGTCTCATTATTTGGTAACTAACGTGTTTACCATAATCATTTCATCTGTGGCTGTGAGTGATAGTTCATTTATCTGGTAGATATCGATCTGGAATAAAAGTGGTAAGTGCTGATGAAGGTATATTCCCCTTATTGAAACGCTCCTGCCGGTTTGTTTTTGATGGGAAGCTCGGCAGCGAGCGGCGGGTGTAAACAAAATGATGCGTAAAAGTTTCTGAACAACTTCCTGTACACGCTTTATGGCATCAAACACGTTATTAGATCCCCATCATTCAGTATCTTGGATTGACTTGACGCAACGGAATCAAGAAACTATCAATTCTACCTCAGCAGCCGCCGGAATAGAACATGTCCAGTATTCATATGAATGGGACAGCCCCTGCCAGCTGTCGAGAAAAGCTCTATCAAGAGCTCATTCACCGAAAAGCAGTTCTAACCGACTTTCAACACTTACCAACGGTCATTTATGACTGGCAAACCGCTGAAGGACCTTACCTTCCAACCATTTGCCATAGACTTGGCTATGCCGAGGGAAGAACTAACGGCGCTCCAAATAGCTTAATGGAAATGAAGATTGCACGACAAAGACATTTGATGGCGTCGAATTCCGTAATGCCATTAATAGCGCCATACGAGATACTTCACCCGGGTGATCTGGTACACAATGTTCGGTACACCATATCCGCAGCTCTTGAATACTTGAATCCGGACGGATCGAAGATTGAACCCCGAGTTTCTCATGGACCCGATGCACATAATATCATCATCAGAACCACTTATTCGACTCCTCCACGCACTGCCATACAGAATATCCCTCATACAGAACCGGGTGGTCTGTACTCATGGGACAATATCAGTACCAAAGCTATTCAAACCATGTTGTATGCGCATGGAATGATATTGTTTGGAGCTGATGGCAAGAGGAGGGAGATTCCGCTGGATGATGCAGTCGTGCAAGAATTGATGGATGAGATTGAGTTGTGTGTGAGGGCGGATATTGGAGATACATGGCGTCTTGGAGTAAATACTATCGGGCACTCGTCTGAGGAAGATAAACTTGATACCGAGAGAGCTTTTTACTCGAGATGATGAAGAAGAAATGTTAGCTTGGGAAGTGACAAATATAGTAATGCGGGTTGGGAGAGACTACTAGCCGAATTGTTAATATGTTTATTCCGCTTCGCTAGTAGCCATGGAGATGAAGAGGAAGATGAAGAATTGTCTGATACAGGTGATACAGGTCTAACGATCAATGGCCCAGGAAGTTAACGGTATAAAATCTTTAATGGTTATTCAGTTGTATTATTTCACTTGTGGAAGGTCTTTGATAGCCAGAAACAAGTATACCATAGAAATAGAGTTATTCCTTGGCAACTAGAGGGCCTCCCTGCAATTATTCTATTTGACGGATTTCCATTTTCTTGACAGAATCTCGGTTTTTAAAACAACCGTGTGCATTACAAGAGATATCAGAAGAACTTACCACCCTTTAATACTGCTCTATCTACCCCTCTATATCCTTGATTGTCTCTTATCAGTCCTTCAGACCCTCGAGGACGCTTGAGTGGTTAGGTTCAATACCTGTGAATCTGTCATTGTTTTCGACCCTTTGCATATGAAGAGCATGACAGATATTGAAAAAGACGTGGCTAGCTTTTAGGCTCATTTTCATGCTCTCACTTGACCAACAGTTGGTTATGGTTGCGGTTGAACTTTTTGCGTCACGCGGACAACTCCATTGTGTTGTTCAATTACTCTTCTGGTATATTGAGGTTGCAATTTTGTAAGTGGGACAATAGTTTGTATTGGATCAGTGCCGCAGTATTTTCTTTCATCGTTCTAGAATCAAATCATCCAGAATATTTTCAAATGTTGCTACTTGAATGCGTATCGAAAATATAAATTTGCATTAGATAGTAGCTCTCTTCGCCAATCTTATAAATGGACATCCAAAATCGGGCGAGACGGTTGTCAGAACTTCCTGTGCATCCTCATAACATTCATCGGAGTCTTCCTCGTCGAACTCCCCATATATTAGTAATCCCGACTCCATGGCACTCTCTACACTTCTGTGCTCCGTTGCACCCTGATTAATAACGTTTAGTAGATCCTCAAAAGCACTCAACAGTTTATCCGTAACTTTAGACCTCTCTCTTAATCTGGTGACGAAATCTCCGAATACGTAGTTTTTGTCAAACTTAATTCTTAGGTGACTGGTAGAAGCAAGAATTGATATAGTCTCCAAATCTGCATATTGAGCCACGAGTCCAAGAAGATGGGGCCCTTTCAAGCGAGGGCATTCGCTATACTCGTACCAGCGGTCGAGAAGTAGTTGGAGGACATTGTGGTTGTTATGTATTATGGCGGTGGTAAGTGGTGTGCGTCCAGCTTTTGATGTTACGTTGATGTTAGCTCCATATTCCAAGAGCAGCATTGCGTGACTGGCGCTATTGCCACGGGCGACTTGAAGTAGTGGTGTTACGCCATCAACATTGCTGGCTTCAATATCTGCGTTAAAATCGAGTAGAGTTTTAAGCAACAAAGGGTCCGAAGCATTTCGCGCAGCGCAATTCAAAGGACTGCCGAATTTAATACCGTTTGGAAGTCCAGGATCCGGATGAGCTCCAGCTTCGAGAAGTAGTCTAACGCACACTGTATGATTCTGATTCGACGCTAATGTAAGTGGTGTGTTCAATTTATGGTCTATATTGTTAGGATCGGCGCCATAACTCAATAGTGTTATCACCGAACGTTCATCCCCTCGAGCTGCCGCCCATTCAAGCGCAGTGCGGCCGTTTGCATCGGGAACATCAATTTGACTGGGATTTCGTAGTATCTCTTCTTCCAGATCTTCCATTGACAACATCAGAACTATCTTGTGAATGGCGGCGAAATTTTGGTTCTCCACAAAATCGCTACTGGCACCCAGCAACCTCAGAATCTCAATTACCCTCTCGGATATTCCACCACGAAGAATAACATCACAAGCCTTATCACTAGGACATTCATCATTGAGAGATATTGGTCTAGAATAGATTATTAGTTGAAACTCTTTGGGACTTTCTCCATCTAAAGAACTAAACGACATACTTGTAATCAGCGTCTGCACCAGCAGACAACAAGAATCTGCAGGTCTCGTACTGTTGGCCATATAATGCCCACTTTATTTGGGAATCAGTACAGAATAGGTAGTTAAGGGGGGTTTCGACTCACGCGAAGTAACGAGTATCCCCGAGTGGTACTAACATCACGAGGTGATGCCATTCCGCTCATGAAAAGATTTTTCAGCCCTTCAATGTTACCCTCCAAAGCAAAATTGACACATTGGGCGGAGTCAGGAACTCGCCTTAGGGTGGTTAGAGACATTTGTGGCCCAACATTCGGTTGGTATCCCAACTGGAGACGAATTATTTGAGACCAACAAAAGCCTAAGGGAAACCAGTATTCGAAGCTCATATGAGGAGATTGTGATTTCTCACATGTGGCAGTATCACATTTCTGGCTAAGAAGAGGCATTCCAGCATATCCGACGAAGAGTTGACCGAGGACACGATCCATGAATCCAGGTGTACTAGATTTTGTTTGAGAATGGCATGCACATATACATCCCGCACGACAAATGCTCGCATACCGAGTGAGCCGAACGCCCACAGCTTCGGGACGACTGGGCATCTTTGGCGGCCTCTCTTTGCTGACTGATCTAGATAAACGTCGTCGAGAAGCTGGAGGACCCATATTGTAAGAAGAACCAACTTGAAGAAATTGACTGTTTTGGATCTGAGCTGACTGAGTTTTAAGCATTTCCTCAACTGGGCTAATTCTCTCGTCGACCTGCTGATATGTGTGATTGAGCGTCTCCTCAACATTTTCATGATGGTAGGTTATGTCGCGAAGAAATTCCTCCCATGAGGTGCTTTGTTCATGGGCAATTTGTTTAGTGACCGTCGACAATGTCTCGAGATCGAGACGGACACGCATCATCTCCCGCCTGTGATCCAGATTAGCTTGTGTGTCTATCTACCCATTGTGACTTTCAGGTGCCACGAAGGAGTTTATGCATACGAATTAGTCGCCCCAAGAATAACATTGAAAATAGATTTGATTTCTCTTATATCTTCCTGTAGATTTTGAATCTTGAGTTGTTCTTTCTGCCAAAGGCGTATTTGGAAAATAATGGCGCCATTCTTGGTGGTTAATGCGGTGAGACGATCGATGATTGATCTCTCGCACTTGGGACAGGTTGGACCAGATTATTTCGTCAGTAATCGCTACAAGTATGACTCACACTCTAGCAAAATATCATTTGCCAATAATTGATCCTGAATAGGTGGCTTTATGTTCCTCGTGGATGCGCTGTATTACATGTACCGATCCGGAACCAGGGCCTCATACGAACCACGCTTCCTACATCTAAATCTTTCCAGTTGGCTAAAGACTCTCTCAAACCAAACTACTTCATTGAGATATTTCAAAAGGTTTCAACAATTGACCCCACTCCATACATCTGTATCCCCGAAGCATTGAGATTCCGGCAAGTAGTCTGTGGTGGAGAGGAAAACATCCGCAGTTATTGTCAAACCATCGCGCTGAAAGGAGGTCAAAGAATGGCGGAAATTCTTAACACAGAAATTTTGGAGAATCAATCAGGTTCCATAAACAAGTCTTGCTTCGTCAATGTCCGTCTGCCTTTACAGGTTGCGCCGACTTCCGTCACAGTTTCTGTTAAATCCGAGACTGAGCATTTCTCAATGAATTCCTCGGATACCCCTAAGATCGCTAAATGGGTCGAAGAAACGTCCATCAAGGAATATGATACGATGATCATTACCAAGTATTATTCAGGGGGCTTGTGGGCTAGGATTAGTGGTCAGATCTATCTTGAAATGGCAGATTTCGAATGGGCAGCACAAATACTAAAGGATCTCTGCTTAAGAGTCGAGCAAGGACATCGGAATCAGGTGTGATGAAATGGAAAATCGCATAGCAAAAGTAAGGAGTGAAGTTTAGCTTCGGATCTTTATTCAATATCTCTCAAATGCATGACTGCCGCACATGAGAATATATATAAATTGCAACCTTGCCCCTTTGAGGAGTAGCTATCAATCTATTCATTGCAAGGCAGTCAGAACAACAATTTCCTCGTCATTCCATACTATACCCCCAGCCAAACAATCTTGCATGCCATGCTTTTTTCGACTTGCAAACATCTTTACCCGCCATTCCGCGCCCTATAGTAATATCCCAATCCGGGAACCATACTCTACCAATCGACGCATAGCCACCCCCACAAATCCTATTAATTTCCACCATCGCTTTTGCGATCTCCCGGTTTCTGATGTGGCGATTCTTCCCATTTCTCCATCCGCAGGCATATAATTGTGCTGCATTATGCGTATAGATCACCCTACTTATATTCGTGCCGATATTGAAAGATATCAAGGGCGTACCAACTTTGAGTTGAAAAGGATCAGACATGCCATCGAGCGCGGATCCTATGTCTTCAGGATTGATAAATTCACCCGCATTGCATCGAACGACCATTCTTGGAGTCGACAGCAAATACTCAGGCTGCTCATAAGCACTGGCAGAGCGAGCCATCAGAATTATTGTGGATATTATTCTCATGATAATGCGGGTCTTCATTTCGTGCGTGATCGAAATCGGAAAATTGATGTGAATTGCGTACTTTGAGGTTCCATACTGATAGATTTCCGAGGCGGTTTCGTGAGCTGCTTGTCAAAAACTTCTTCTTGAGTTCGTAAGATCCCGCTCTATATGCAACATGACCTTCATTTATTGTGAATCTAGATTATTCCATCTCGCACATTTCATAGGATACTACCATTGGCTATTGCCTAATTTATCGAAGACTACCTGGATACCATGTATCTGAGCAAGTTTGATGTAGTGGTAATTGGAGGAGCCATATGGTAGAGAGCTCGAGCACACTGCTCCATATCTTAGGTGGTTCATGCCTCATTCTAGGCACTGCCATATCTAATTCACATTAAGGGATTATTTGATCTTCCTGTAAGGCCCGGAATAGCTAAGATCAAAATACGCACCACTTAGCGAAACATATCTATATATGAGAGAATTCGAGCATCAAAACGTGATCTCATTGTCGAAAATAATTAGAAACCTCAAGATTTGGCCAAGAGAGTAGTAGAAATGAGGAAATATTTGTAAATTATGAGTATATACCACTTCATACCTCTACCAATCATGAAGAAATTGATATCTTCTGTACCATATACAAAAGCAAAATACGCACGCAGCTTAGAGATTTGCTTCGAATGAGAATTCTTGTCAATCGTGTTAGATATCCCTCATAAGTTTAAGACAATAGTCTGTATTCATCAGAAAGTACGTTGGCCTGCCGGTCTGACATCTGACACATAGTTACGATAAAGAAGTACAGTTGCAAACTCATATTATATTACTAAATAAGAAGAATTACTACATGAATGACACAAGCCACAAACAAATCCCGATACCAGAGCCTACAAATACATTAAACAACCCCCGTCCTCCACTCAATCCATCTTGGTTTAAAGCGACTTCTTGTTCATCTTTCTCTCCGCATCCGCCTCTGTTAAAGCTTTCTCGACCGTCGTCCACTTCAAATCTGGATATCTATCATTATCAAGAGGATCCAATTTTCCCTTTCCAGAGAATATGTTTTCCATATACTGTATTCCCTGCCAAGGGGGCATTATTTTGGTGTCCTCTCCCCCGATCACGAACTTTAGAACCGAAATAATCCCCCGAAGGAATCCAACGCTTCCTATCCACATCGGCTTATACTGCTCACCACGAACCTTGGTCACAATAGCAGCCAACTCCTTCGCATTGAACGAGCTGCCCGCAATACGTAAGAATTTTGGTGTTGGGTTTGGATCCGCAGCTACAGCAGCTGTATAAGCAGCTACGTCTGGAATCATCGTGTAGTCTTGTTTCTGATCCACGTTGCCGAAGTAGATAATTCGGTGCCATTTATCGTTGATGATCGGCATCTGACCACCAACGACAAATTCCATGAAGCCACCGTTCAACACACTCGTCCAACGAATTCCCGATGCATCAAGCTTGGTGTGGAACTCACGATGAAGATCGAGATTTCTATTGGATCCCGGTGTGGTCTTGGTGAAATCCAAAGCAAAATCGGACGGAATAAATCGCTGTACATTCGCAGCAACAGAAGCTTCGAGGAGCCTTCCCTGAACACCTAGCATAACATCTCTGAGGCCTTGAAGTGCTGAGACGACTGTTGTGGCACCTGTGACGGCTTTCAAGATAGATGGAACATCGCTCATGTCGACTTCTACTATACTGACACCAGCATCTCGTAATTTTTGGGTGCGGGATGCTGCGGTGCCGAGACGTACAAGAGCTTTGACGGCTACATTTCTCCTGCGTAGTTCAATGGCAATTCGAGCGCCAAGATCACCGGCTGCACCTGCAACAGCGACGAAGCTTGACATCTTGTCGTGGTGATTTCGGTAAAATAAAAGGTATTTAAATAGAGGAAATTGGAGAATGTTGCGATTATTGAAGCTAGTTTGCAGTGTATAATGAGAGCCCCGAGTTTTCAATCCGTTCAAAAAAGATGATTTGAATTATAACCTACCTGCAATCGAGGAATTGCAAAGCTTTTAAACAGTTCAGCCAGCAGGGTGAAAGCTAATTACTATTGGTTGGATATCACCACATTTGTGATGGAACAGACATTGATGTGCCCAAGATTACCAATCTCCAAGTCGCAGTTGACTAGAGACCGAAGTGCGAGATGGCAACATGCTACCGGACAAAAATCATGCGACCGGACAAAATCATGCGATCCATCCTACACCAAACTTTTGTGAATCAAGGATGTATCTTGTCTCTTAATCCGGGCTGGAAAGATCAAAAGAAAATAGAAGACAAAAAAAGAATTGGATTTTGCAAAAGAATTCTACATCCACCATATCTTCATGACCTACATATGCACAGTGCATCAAAGATTCAAGGCAAGGCGAAGCGAATACGTTTTGTTTTTGGCTAGCGCATATGTGCAGATGAGGCTAAGCCATATGCAGAACGTATTCGATTGCTCTACTGTCATCCTTACCACTACCCTCCGAAGCTCACATAATATAGATATACTTTATCAAAAAGGTTAAAACAACCTCGAACACCCACTCTTGACTACTTTGAAAATACTTAACACATATAGACTATTACACTATATCATGGATGTGCAAAATCAAACAAGACTGATTTGTAATTCATGTCTGCTAATAAATTCGTAGAATTAAACGAGATCAAATTATACTCCACGTTTGCTTGTGTAATTACATATCTCCATATCTGTGTATGGCATTTTTGTCAGTTAGTATAGATTATAAGCAATATACCGACGCTAGGGCAGAGTCATTTCGATCTGATTAGATCAATACCGTTCTTCAATTCAATACACAAGCTTATTAAATGGATTGATGAATCGATTGAGGGGTGTTTGTGGGCGGGGATAGTAATGCCTGAGACACATATGACTTGATCGTTTTTCAACTTTCAACTCTTAGAATCTAAATTGTTACAGTCGTCACATACTAGACCGTATCAATGAAGATTAAATATTTATTAACATCTACCAATATGCTTTAATATGTAATCGTGACAGGTACACTATGCGATATTTAAAAAGGGTTGTTTAAACCCTTCAGCAAGTCGTTGAATAAACATCCAATCAAAATATCAAGACTTCGGAAGGGCTGGGTAAACTAGACTACCTTGGCACGGCAGAACAGGATCTTATATTATAATCTCCGCACCTGTGGCACCACCGTTGACATGATTTATCATCACTTCACCTCACTCTTGTAGTACTTGTGATATGTGGTGAACTATGTGGAGAAAGTCAGCAAGTGCCTAGCCACACTCCGTAAGATCGCGCTAGTGCGGATGCGGAACGTATTCGAATTCTGTTGGTCATACTTTGCTGACGTCTATCGTCATGCTGTTTATCATATTGGAGTGGAATGGCTGTTATATTGGCATTCTATTTGTTTATATACCTGTAAGACGAATCCTCCTCGTACGGAGAGATCACTGTTACTGTCTAGAATCCCTTCTCAAGTACCATATATAAATCTATATAAAGGTAGGCTAGAACTCGATGTATGGACTTAGTCCAATTATCCAACTATACCATTTGAACAAACCATCTTCAAAACTTCCGTTTTTTATTTTCTTCCTCAAAAAATGTCTTCCACTACGACAATAGCCATTGCTGGCTTCACAGGTAGGATGGCTCGCTTGATCACTGACTTTGTCCTTCAAGATCATCCAAATGCAATAATCCATGGTATTTGCCGCTCAACTAGCAAAATCGGCGCATGCATACGCTTCAACCCTCGGGTTAGACTTTTTGGAGCCAGTTCCACAGACATATCTACCATTCGCGCTGCTCTAGCCGGTACATCTGTATGTATATGTTGTTATCTCGGTGACAGCAAGCTCATGGTCGATGGCCAAAAGGTTCTTATTGATGCATGTATTGAAGAGAACGTCCCTCGCTACATCGCCTCTGATTATACTTTTGACTATCGACCTCTTGAACTTGGCGATTATTCCGCCAAAGATTCATCAAAACATATTCATCCGTATCTTCAGGAGAAAGAGAAGTCTGAAAATATCAGGGGCGTTCATATCCTTAACGGAGCATTCATGGAATTCGTATGGAATCCCCTTCTTGGGGTTGTAAATGCTGAGGAGGGCAATTTTCGCTATCATGGCATCGGCGATGAACAGTTGGAGATGACTGCCATGAAAGATACCGCTAGATTTGTAGCAGCAGTTTCCATGGATCCCAAAGCCGTTGGGGCTGTAAAATGTAAGGCCACGGAATATATGTTAAAATTATTTTGAAGTCAATCTCTTACTGACATTCTTTTTCAGATCGAGGAGACTCAAAGAGCATTAAGAAATTAGCTCATCTATACCAGGAAGCCTTTGGAGTTGAACCGAGTATCCAGCGACTTGATTCACCAGAAGATCTTCATGAAAATATGACTTCTGCTTTCAAAAAAAATCCAAGAAACGGATTTGCTTGGATTGGCTTGTATGGTCAATACTGGATGTCTAACGGCCAGACATTATTGGGTGATACAGATAATGGACGTTATCCGGAAGTGGTGCCTACTACCGTGGAGGAGTTTTTAAAGGGGCACACGAAAGAAAGTTTGGGTAAAAGTACACAATTTTGAGAATAGAATATCTGAGCTTAGAAAATCAGGTGGTGTTCTGCACAAATTTGACTAATCTCTTTCCTCCGTTGCTCCAATGTTTTTTTTTTCTTCTTTTTTCTTCTCGTTTTTGTTGGCTTCAAGGCAATAGAATTTCTTGTGGTTCGATGCGGGTTTGGCCCCCTGAGGTGAAACTTGAGATTATCATTTTTCTGTTCCTGAATAGCAGCGATTCTTTCCAATACCCTACCAAATACTTTTAAAAATAATTGGGGCGTTGATGAAGGAAATTCGAGAATTTCAGTATTTGTGAAGTGGTGGGTCTCTAGAGAATGGATTGGTTGTTTCGGTAGATTCGGAGATGTAGATATAATGCTTCAATAAAATTCGTTGCGTGAGAAAAATGTAGCCTCTCTTTTTCGATAATATCCTGGTGATTCGGAATGTTGCAAATACAGATTGCACATTGACGGCGGCAAACTTTTTATATATTGATACTGTGGTGATCCATTCGTAGAGATGCGTCTACGATGTTTCAAATTGCACTATTCATCGTATAACCACATAGACTGGCTGGATAATATAGTAGGCTACGGATTCCATCATCAGGAATCCTATCCAAGTATGCGCAAAGCCTACCACAAACAGCAGTTGCAGGGTCTCTAACCCACCAATAGTATATTTGACTCAAGAGGGCACTCCAATAACATAAAATTAACAAAGCTCTTGGGTCCTTCTGATCCAGCAACTTTAAAAATGATTCAGGAAGTTCACCCACGAATGACATAAATGTGCAAACCGTATCTTGGTCAGTTCCGAGTCGTATCAGTTGACATAAGTGCCTCAAGGGTCGCTCATAAGAATCCCTGAACGATTCCGAATTATTTTCTTCTAAAAATAGCCTATGAAGCGCTCTGGATGTTTCTAGCGCCCACGGATTTACGTCGTTCGGCTTGTGATGGTTGCAAGGACCCTCGTTTAAAAGTTTGGGATTGTGTTTCATATTTAACATAATACTGTCTTGGAGGTGACAATTCATATCGCTCGTATCCCACAAGATTGATACCCCTCTCATAGCACGTAGCCAAGTAATCCGTCCGCTTCCGTCGATTTCGATATTTGGATCTGGCTGAATATTTCTAAATGTCAGCATCGAGTGGAGGTAGGATGATGCGATAATTGCATCTGCATTACTGGCATTCAAGCTCGTCCGAAGCTCTGATAAGTAGGACGATAAAGATTTAGAGTAATGTAATGTGAAGGCAATGTTATATTTCTTCTCTGTTGGGTGTAGATAATGAAGATGGCTTGCTGAGAAAGCAAGAATGGCATGCATTAGATAAGGAGCTCTGAGAGAAATCCTTAGCCCATGCTGCTGCATGATATTCTGAAACGATTGAGCTCCAATCCAAGAAGTAGTGACACCAGTAAAGTGGTCTAATAGTTCAAGAGCATCACCTGGTTTGTAGATGGGGTCTTTGAAGTGCGAGCACGGAACTTCTGACTTTTCCAGGTAGGAAATGATTTGGTCTCTGACCGATGTGCTACAGATCCGTCCAGTCGATATTTGTTGCTCTAACGGTAATTGGCCCTTCGTGACTGGTTTTTGTGAGATGAGATATTCACACTGAACTGCCCCAAGTAGTCGATCTGAACATTGACCACAGCTTGGTTTTGCTTCATCACACTATCTTCGCTATCAGACAAAATAAAGATGATATGGCAGGTAACTACACACCTTTATTCTGCGCTTCTTGCAATTATGGCAGCCGTTCCTAGACTTGGTATTCGATTTTCGAGGGCGATAATTTGAGTGGAGCTTCTAATTCGGAGTGATCGGGTGTGATACATGAGGACGTTCACTGATCCATGAGAAAGTTCCCGTTTGCGGCATTTCAAAAGCCCTTGATGTTCCGTTTTCGTTATTAATACGCAAGAAAGTGTATCACCATTGCCACCGTTTGAGTCTTGAATGAACGATATTTTTGAGGGAAGTCTGGGATTGTGGACCAGAACGTGATTCCACCGAATATCTTCTTGTAATAGCTACCACTGATACAGACCACAGCTGTTCAAGCATGTGTTGACGGACTTGTTTGTACCAGATATCTACTATATTGAGTATTTGTGTTCGATGGTCTGAGGTTAAGCTCGTATCGTCTTAACAAGCAACAACAGCCGTGAGTCTTACGCAGGTACGTAATGCGCTAGACCCCTTTTTTATTGGTCCGTGCTCCTCACACTTCCAGCCCTGCCATAATATAATACTGCACATGCTTGAATAACCCATCGATATTCTATCCATCACAGTAACATCGATTTTCTCATTACTTTCTGTGATTTCTCGAGACCCAATGCTCCTTCTATAACCATCTATCGCTCATTTTCTAAGTACTCAAATATGTTATCGAGAGGGAAATCAAACCAGCAATCAAGGAAATATAACGTGCACCCAGGCCTACACCGCTCCAATATTATGATTGGAGGAACGCTATCAATTCTTATGAGATACTAGGCCTTTAATGTCCCTTCACGTACATATGCATCCAGAAAGAACGGGAGAAACAAGGCAGCAGCAGCAAAGAATCCAAGATGGTCTCCTTATTTTCGTAGCTCGATCCTGAGGGGAGAAAAACTTGCGAAATTTGCAACCTCAACGTCAACAGAAATCATAATGTCTTCACCGACGCAGGCTGAATCTCCGAGAGTACGGAATGCTGCTGGACCTAGATAAAGGACAGGCTGCAAGCATTGTCTGTTTGGAAATTTAATCAGACGATCTTTTCATACATAGCTTCTTGCGCTCTTCATTCGTTGGGAGCAAGGATTTCTACTATTATGCCATCTCAACCACCCTTCGCAACTTCTAAGCACAAGATCTTGAGGATACTTTGCTCTTCAAAAACATGCCCGTGGAATTCAGCTCCCTCAAACAAGCGCGCCTCTATTTTGATATTATTAATTAACGCACCTTAATTTTGTACTCAGATTGCAATTACCAACTTACAGGAGAACAGGATCGTCTAACGGAAGTTCATCGTCTATGCCCAAATTCAAAGCCAATGATATCCTCAGAAGATATCTTGACCTATGAAACAGATATCGATAGATAGTCCAGAGCATTTACTCCCGTTTTCAAATCTTGACGTTCATGTTCACGATGATCATCACCTTACCAAATCGCAACAGCGTTGATGATCAAACAAATTTGCGGACGCCTTAGTCTCCCGTAGATCACAGTCAATAAGCATCATACCACAGCTCTATGCACTTTGCTACTTGAGTTTGCAGCCGAGATTCTGGAGCAGGAGAATGAGAGCCAAGCTTTTAAGTAGGTAGATAATGGTTTAGTAACAGGTCTGTTTCTCGCAACCCAAAGATGTCCCGATGAAAAGACGAAAAGCAGAACATTGGAACAGCCGTGGAACCATGCAAGGCGTGGGATCCTTTACAAAAATTCTAAGATAGACAAGGTATCGCTTGAAATTTGGCCCGGAAAAGAATCTATGGGGTGGCACAAAATAGGAGCTTCGGAATATAATTATTGGCCACTTGAGTTGCTGGAGTGGTCAGCAAGGCAACGGCGAAAACATTCCAGATCTATTGGCAAATGGATCTATTCCGGGATACTATACAAATACAACTTTCCGAGCTCATAGTTACAACGATCACGAATTTTGGCACAAATAATACAATCTATTTCGGTGCATATGGATGTTTTCCGTTCCCAGATTTGTGACTTTCCGGAACAGTCAATTGAGCTTCCCGAGAGATGTCGACGATGGTTAATTCAATCCAGCTTCTACTTTAAAATTTGATCGGTTATTTAATGGGCAGCCAAATGTCTCAATTCACTTGAATTGGCTTCTTCATCATATTCTCGGTAGCTCAGTTAAGCAAGCATTAAACAATCTTCACAAGTCAAATGTCCTTCTAATCAGACTTCATATTCACACAATTAACTTCGGTATCAAATGAACAATAAAATGAAAAACAGGCCAAAAACGCCATCCTCCACTTGCTTTAATTTCTATGGCCTTTCAAAGGCCGCATCTTCACACGATAAGCGCCATAACAATTGGCGAGTCTACAAACTGGCCATACAGTCAACAGCACAACTATCTCTAGAGAGACTATTCATTTCTGATTTCGACACGCTCAATTCCAAGCCTCTTCCAATTTATCATCAGTAATAATCTCTGCACTCTTATGATTAATGTACTCCGTTGGTCTGAACACATAGCCCGGATGAACAAGCGATAATGCATAACCCGCAATCGCCACAGTTCTACGAAGCAGTCAGTATAATTTTCACACCACAAAATCAAAACAATAAACTTACATTCCCTCCAAACAAATGAATCCAACCTCATTCTTCATAAAACTCATTCCCCATCCTTGCCCCAAAACAGCCAATCTGTAAACAACACTGACACCGACTGTCAAAAATGCCGCTGGGAGTGCAATGTAGAAATACATAAATCGTCTCGAGGAGCGTGTGTTTTCTGCATACGCATTGAGCTGTTCGGGGTAGGCACGAACTTGGATCTTATACTCTGCATGCAGGACACCAAAAGAAATCATCAAAAGCAATTGGAAGCTCAAGCCTGCGATCACGACGTTGGAGCCGGTAGAGAGATAAAACGATGGGGTAAAGCCGACTGCCGAAGTGCTTTGGAGGAGAGATCCGGAGGTGAGGAGAATAAAGGGGAGAAGTGTGACGGAGGTGGAGATGAGAGGATAGGTGGCGGGATTAATGCGGGAAAGGGTGGTGCTATAGGTTTCGATTATGTTTGTGTAGCAGAGAAATACTCCATTGAGGAAGAATAGAGGGCCAACTGTGAGAAATAGATTTTGGAGAGTGAGCCTGAATAATTGTTAGTATCGTCTGGATCGATTTAACGGATGAACGTCTCACCCAACATGACTCCATGGACTAGATGCCATCATTACTCTCCCAGTATACCCAATCACCTCGCACAAACTTCCTAGTATGAACGTAGCTGTGAATCCCCATGTCTGATACCTAAACCCTTGTATCAATTGTGCGATCGTAATGATGCAGAAAATTGCCAACAGAATAGCGTTGGCTGCAAGCGATGGTGCGTATCCAAACGGTGTCGCCGAGACAGGGCATTCGTCTGAAACTTTCAGACAATTTGCGTAATAAGACATGGCTTATGCGCGTTTTTCTACAGATTTAAGGCAAGAATTCTTTTTGGAGAAAACGAAAATGAAATAATGAAAGGAGGTTACTTCACACAACGAAGGGTCGAAGATGACTTGTACTCATTGGCATCACAGGACTTTTTACTCCATCCCAACATGTTGGCGGGAGCAGAGTTATGTACATACCCAACTTATAGGTCGGACTGAAGCCTCAATTAACTGGTACTTCAGCCCCTTGATTGATGATAGGAAAGGTTACCAGGCCCTTCCGCCTACGAATCATTATTCCATCGACCGAATCGTGTTATAGAAGCGGTAATTGATTGCACAGCATTTCTAATTGACTGAATTAACGACCGAAAGGAATGCAAGAACTACTCAAGATACAAATGTTCTAAATCAAATAACCAGATATTTCAATTGACATAAAAGTGCCACTCCAGAAGTTATAACGAACATGGACCTCGATGGAAGTGGAGAATGCTTCTTTGTAGCCCTAAAAATATTCCTGCGAGGAACTTTCCCGATTTGAATAGGGGCGCAACCTAAAGGGTTGGAAAGTCTCACGTGCATCTCCTATGAAGACGATTGCCATGAGAAGGAATTGAGCAAGGACCATATGTTGGATATTTTGCAGCGCAAGACGACGATCTATGTGGTCGGCGGTTCGCATCCTTCGGTTCGACCCCATTCTTCAAGAACGCAAGGACACAACTTGGGTATACAATTTCCTACACAGCTGTCTAAGCAGTAACCCAAAGATTCCACTTAGGTATAAAAGTATGACACTTTGGTGATAATTTTCCACACTCGTGTTGATAGAACGACAGGCGAACAACACTCAACTGAACAATGTATGTACAAATGACCATTCGTTTAGGCGCTCATTCTTTTTAGACGAGAATTCTGACCTCTTGGGCGCTTATGAATGATTTTTGGAATACTCCTACCGCTAGGGATTCATGAGGTCAAAAGGAATGTGTCCTAGAGTAATATCTAAGCGCCTTACGCATCTGTGTGAGTAACATGAGATGTTACATAGGTCTTGCATGAAGACTAGTAAGACTGATTCGACTATCAGACAGTATCAATGCTAGGCTTTTGCTCAAGACTACGTACCAGAAATTCAAGCATCCCTATAAGTGAATATGAGTGGTGAAATAAGTCGGAACATGGGCGAAAGATATCCCGAAGAAGCATCAAAATTGTTGAAAGATAGTATCATTTATCATTACGATGTATGCGCTGAGTACTATTATTCCCTTTGGTAAGTCTCCTTGTGTCTCCTGTGATGTTCATACCCTTGTAATCCTTCCAAGATTCACAGACTCACAGAACCAGGGGCGAGCATATCCACCATGGATACTTCCTCACTCCCGCCGATACAAAAGAAATTGCTCAAATACAACAAATAGAACTCTTGGTTCGCCAATCGAACCTCGAACCGGGAAGCAAAGTGTTGGATATTGGATGTGGACTCGGTGGTACTTCTCGATATCTAGCTCGAGAATTGGGTTGTGAGGTGATAGGAATCGCATTGAGTGAAGCAGAGATAAGGATTGCGAGGAGAGTTAGTATAGGAGAGGCAGATGGTGGAAACGAGGATGAAGATGGGTTCATTAGGCTGGGTAAAGGGAAGGTAAAATTCATGGTACTGGACGCTGAGATGATCGAGGAAACTTTTGGGAATAAAATGACGAAAATGTTTGACTGTGTATGGATTTCGGATGCAATGAGCCATCTTCCAAATAAGAGAAAGTTCGTCAGTGACGTAGCAAGGCTCTTGGATATTGAAGGAAAGCTAGTGCTTGCAGATTGGTTTGCAGCTATTTCTGGTATGAACGATGGTGTGAAGAGTAAGCAGCAAAAGGATGACTTGGCAGCTATTGAAAGTAAGATACCTTTAGACATTACGAATGAGTTTGATGCTGATTTTTTTGATTTAAAGATGGCATGATGCTTCCTCCACTCATCAGTCAAGAAGTATTTATACGCTTGGCTGGAATGAAGGGGCTAAGTCTTTTAGTCGAACCACTCGAGATTAGTGATAAAGTATCGAGGACATGGTAAGTGATTGTGTGAGCTTCATTCGCGAATTAGTTAATAAATTTGTTAGGGATATATCGTGGTCCTTAATTACGAAGCCAAGATTATGGCTTTTTGCTCTTTCTCAAGGAAGGGAAGGGCTAGCGTTTGTAGGTGCGCTGAGGGCGATGAGAAGGGCATATTCGAACCAGAAATTTCAATATGCTGTATTGGTGTTTGGGAAATAAAACAGAACTGTGTGTATCTTGTTGCAAAATCTTTTGGGTCAAGTGAGTGGTGGATAATATCTCCATAGACGTTGCTTATTTCAAAGCCACGCTGGTCATTGGGCGCGGGCGAATCGAGTTCCGTGCATTTGAAAATCTGCATTTGAAAATCTGCCAGCTACAGTCCCCTCATCTCGTATAGCGTCAACATCATTTTGATGCTCAGTGTTATCGCGAAATAGAAGCATTGACCAAATAGGATAGAATGTCAATGCCTGAGCCGGGGCTTGTAAACCGTCTGGGAAAATGTAATCATCTTACTCCGAATCATACTTCAAATTATTTCTCTCCCGTGGGTCAACCACAAACACACATCTTACACAGAGCTTCGGCTTACTACTCTGAGTATTCTTCATCGGTAGAAGTTTCTATCTATCGTCAACACTGTGAGGAAGCAAAATAGATCGAATTGTCAAACAAACATAATTGAATAGAGATATGGAGTCAAGAGAACAAAAGTAGAGAAGTGCGAAAGATAACGGGAAAGTGTCGAAGTAGAAAACTAGACTAAGAATGGCAGGCAAGGACGTGGGGATCAGTAGTTCCTTCACTCGCAATGTTAGAAGTTAGTAGCAGTGGGGAAGAACGTGGACTATGGAACTTCAAGCTTAAGCCATGCATTTTCAAGACAGACATTCAATCCAATGTAAGAGTACAAATATCTTAAATTTGTACCCAAAGTCCATGTAAAAATCGTCCAACTAAATAAAAGGCCCTAGTGCTTTCCTCGAAACGAAGTGAATAAAAGAGAAATATATGACAAACAAATTCCTTGTCCTCATTCCTAAATAACAGCTGCCAGCAGTCTCAATTGCTTATCTCATGAACATGGCACTCATAATCACATCAACATCATTACACCGGCAATTCTCCCTTATGAACATCCCAAGGCAAAATCCTAAACAAAAGTATTCCCAAACCAACCCACCGACGAAATCATGATCTTTCGCGTCCTTTTTTTTTTGTATAAACCATCACTTAAATCTTGCACCTATTTGCCAGCTAATTTCTCGCCTTTCTTTTGTATGATAGGATGAGTTTTAGGGTCTGACAAGATGCAGGCGATTTGCTCGTGACGTTCGGGGGTTTTAACCCAAGTGTCGAGTGGTGTCGGACCACTGGTACAGGTGGGGAAAATGGAGTATGCAGATTGATGCTGCAGCTCAACCGAGTAATTTTGGCTTGTAGGGATATTATTGTCCTCATTATAATCAACAGAGGTGGTTGGAGTCGGGATAAAAATCGAGTACTCTGACATCGATTCGGAGGATGGGACGGTATAATGTGGTCTCATGGAGGCCTCCGTATCTGCATACGAGCTAGCAGCACGAGTGCTGTCAGATAGACGACGGTCAAAGGAGAAAGGTCGTGCGGATGCATTCACAATTTTGTGTTGGTCGATCTTCGCTGTCGCAAAGTTGCAATTGGTAGAGAGTTCATCGACCAAGTCTGAAGCAAGGTCTTCGTCAATGTCACCAGAGTATTGACTCATAGAAATTGTATCGCCTTGGAAAATCCACTCGTACGAATTCTTCGACGGCACGGTGATGCCTGTGAGGTCAGAGATCGATGTATGGAAAGATTTCGACATTCTGATTGAGTCAACTAGGCAGCGAAGTCAATTTCTGAGAGTTGTTGGCAAACAAATGAAGGGGTTGATGATGAACATACACTTTTCGTGATTGGAAAGGAGGTAAGTGAATTTATAGTAATGGTAAGAATAGCGAGTTGACTCGTAATAACAAGCAATCCTGCAAGCTACTTCCGATTGAATAGTAGAGCATGTTGACAGTAAATCAAATGATTGTCAATTTAAGAGGGGTGGTGATATCGGATAACGGGGATAGACTAGGGTTCTGCAACAACTTACATATCCAACTTACCTCGCTCATTTCATCACTTTCATCACGCTTCCTCAGTACAGCACACCAACTAATCACTGGTAGTGTCTGTCGCTTGCCAAAAATAACATTGTAAACGCGTCCCAATCCTTGATGCTGTCATTGATAGTCGCGGGGAGTGACTTTGAGAAGGGCGATTTCGGGGGCATTGTACAAGTTCTCTTAATCAATACGCTTGGCATGCCTTGACAGGTTCGTCTTTAATCCATAAGAGTATTGTAGAGAGCCCTGGCCCAGAGCCAATCAGACCTCTTGTTTCGTCTCAATCCTTCGTCGCGATCAATTGTTGCGTGTGATTGGTCGTAGCTGCATGAACAGCTCAGTGCCTCAGAGGCAGTCATCATTGAACCGAACAATCATAAGACAAGAATGAAAAGGTTAATTTTCATAGAGAGCGGTCGGCCCTAGGAGAAAACAGAAAGTTCGGAGAGCGCTCGCCCTTATATCAATTGCTTTCACACCTTGCTTCCCAACAGTGGGTAGGATGCACATAGCCACCATGCAAGGATTCAATGCAAGTTTGCATGAAGGACAGTAACCCCCTTGCGACCGAAATGATGATGACATTTGATTCGATATCGAAAATGATAAGACGGATCGTATGACCATTTTTGCAGAAGCACCCGAAGATGGGCGCAAACAATGGAGGTAAGATCATTGAGGCAGGAGGAGGGTCCCGTGTAGCATTCGTTCCTGATGGCCAATCGAAGAAATCACATTGCGACCCGACTCGCTTTTGATGCATGGCTGCCATCCTGCATGTGATAGATATTGCTTTTTCGTGCAATCACCGTTTGGCCCCCAATGTCAGACCACCTTGCGATGAGGAACATTGGTGAGTCAAACCCTGGCTGGATATGCCGTGGAACTTCGAGCTTCATTCGATTCATTACTCTTCTCATGACTGGATCGAGAATGATGCAATCTTACAAGCACATTGTGTGATCATTATACATGTGCTCTGGATGTCAATGTAGTCCGGAAAGGCTCATGATCAGACCCGCCTCGCGCCATTGAAAGGTAGTAATGCTTTTTGCTCTACCAATCACTGCAAAATTCCGCATTCCTTGATATGACAGATCTTTTACAGAAGGAAATCTCTTAGCTGGACATTGTCGATACGGCGGCGGAAGTTCGGGAATTTGTACCATGCACGTGACCCAACGTTTGGAAATCCCAATCGCCAAGAATTTTCCCCCCCTTTTCTCGTCGCGGCCAAGATAATGCATCTTCTTGCTATCCCCTAGATTGCCAACTAGCAGCGGCGTCACTTAATAGATTTATTGATTAATGAAATCATTAGGATTCTTGGAATTTAATTACATATTCATATTCAATCTTTAATACAAAATCTTTTTAATATCATTTCTATTACAACGGATTAGTAACAGGCTGAAGAATCACAAGCATATAGGCGATGATAGTTATAAGAATTGCAACCAGTTTATCACTATATCGAATTCCTACTTGAAGTCTAGTTTAAATCACCTCGAGAGATCTCTAGCCACTTCCACGTGGCCCTAGAGGCAGCTCCCGTAACATTCTATTTCGAAACTTTATACAATAAAATACATTAATTTCCAATCTTTCCTCTTTTTACAATTTTCGAAATATCAAAATTTGAAATCAGGATTTCTTTTTGTAGGTAGAGTGATCAAAAAAGCATTACAAAAGCCAATCTAATCAATCAGACCTCTTCATACAAAATATATTACATGAACCAACCCCGCGCCGCTAGTTGGCAGTCTAGGGGATAAGTAGCTTTTACCATCGGTCAAATGATAACTTCGAATCATGACAAATTCTCCGTCTGTTCGTCAAGTCCGAATCAATTAGGCGTGGGTGTGGTGATTGTAGCGCATCCCGCACTTCGAGAAGCTTGCTTCTTGATAATCATCATTATGAAGTCATATAATCCGGCACGAGACTCAATACCACGATTCTCTTCTGTATAGTGTTGCAGCCTTTCAGTCACCTTCCCAATCAACAAACTCACTAGTGTGTCGATTTCTCCGCCTTGGCTAGTGGCTTGCAAGACTTTATATGAAATTCAACAAGACTGATGGTGGATAAGTAGGTTTTAGTGTGGTTTCATACACGTGATGATCATCGCGGACAAATCTTGGCCTCCAACCAGAAGGCATAGATACGTTCTAGATTCATGCTAAATGGAAGATTTAAGGAACTTATTTAACCTTCTTAAAATTGGTGGTTCAAATAAAGCTTCCCTGGCAAACTTAACCATTCGTGGAAAATTCAAACTTGTCAATATGAGGGAAGTGCCGACCCGCTGCCAAGTTGAAATCTGGGGATATGGAGTTGAAACATAGGGGAATCCCATCACTGCAGATTAATTTCCACCTGAAGATTGTGGAGGTAGTATCTAGTATCGGCGTGTTGAACATCTGGTGCTTATGAGCTGCCATTTTCTGGTAAATTACGATCCTTCCAACGTTTCTGTCTGAGTTTATATTGGTTTGCGGAGAACCAATGTACATAGTTATTCCGCCCACGACGAATTCATTTCGCTCATTGTTCGGCTGTTGCTCGCATGAAAAGATGTTGGGAAATTGCTATGCTTGGCCACTAGGACTTGATAAAGGCGGATGCCCTCAAGACTTCACTTTGCCAAGTTCAACTCACATCCATTTTGTTTGATCATCTCATCATGCCTAAGAACTCTCAGCTCTCTGGGCTTTTAGCCCTCACTTTGGCAGGTGCTTGCACTGCCAAAACAGCTTGTACTGCTTCGGTGTATTCCCAAATCGCTCCTTGTGTTGCGTCTTCTACCGCCATTGTTTTGAGCAACGTGTTTGCACCATCAGGCAGCAGTATCGACCTTACCAGTGTTAAGGCCGGCACAACAATCACATTTGCTGGAAAAACAACATTTGGATTCACCAATGACAGTAGCTTCGAACCAATAAAGTTGGGCGGTTCTGGAATCACTGTTACTGCTGAGCCCAATGCAATTATCGATGGCAATGGCCAAGCTTATTGGGATGATCTTGGTTCAAACGGTGGTGTGCCGAAGTATGTCTCCACGACAATTCAATGACCATGCAGCTAACAATGAATTTAGGCCAAACCATTTCATTGCAGCCAAGAAATTGATCGGGGGTTCCATCATTGAGAATCTCTACATTCAAAACTGGCCCGTCCATCTTTTCACTATTACCGGTGCTGTTGGACTGACCATTCAAAATCTGGTCCTCAACAACACAGCAGGAGACGCGCCGAATGCAGCAAGTGGTACATTGGCTGCAGCACATAATTCAGATGGATTTGATGTCAGCTCGTCCAGCAATACAATAATCAAGAATACACAAGTTTTCAATCAGGATGATTGTGTCGCCGTCACGAGTGGAAATAACATCACCATTGACGGATTGTATTGCTCAGGTGGCCATGGTCTCTCCATCGGATCTGTTGGTGGAAAGAGCAACAACAATGTTACAAACATCACAGTAAGTTATATTTACTTCGTTATTGAAGAACTTACTTACTCATTTCTTTCCAGTTCAAAAACAGCGAATTGGTCAATTCCAGCAACGGAGCTCGCATCAAGACAAATTCCAAAACTACTGGTTTCATCTCCAACATCACATACAGCAACATCAAGCTCACCAATATTGATACTTATGGAATCGATGTACAACAAGATTATCTTAACGGAGGCCCAACAGGAGAACCAACTAATGGTGTCATTATTGAGAACATTCTATTTGAAAACGTAGTTGGAACAGCTGCAGCGAGTGCTAAAAATTACTACGTGCTTTGTGGTGAAGGAAGCTGCAGCAATATTAAATTCTCTGGAGTCAAGATCACAGGAGGTGGAAAAGAAAGTTCCTGCAACTACCCAGCAACTGGCTGTCCCGCATAAATATGCATGATTGAGGACGAGTGAGAGGATAAAGGACATTCGAAATAGGAGGAAAGAAAGAAGGATTGTATATACCACATCGGGAATTGTTGTTTGTGTATATAACATGTCCAGAAGTTCTATCTTATGATTATAGATGTTTATAATAAATATACATACATATTGTAAATCGACCGCTCTAAGGTTCACATGAAACGAGGGATCATCAAATCAGGTATCTGCCAATCCTCCGTGTATATCGTAATCTAAAGTCAAGTCACGTCTTCAATCATACCCACTATATACCGTGTGTATTCGTGTATACTGAGCGATCAACATGACAGCGGCATTTGAGGTGTGTCGGGGAACCAGGACTTTTACTTTGAAAAAATTAGAGTGTTCAAAGCAGGCCTATGCTCGAATACATTAACCCACTCAGAGATTTCAGACGACCCTTTTTCGATTCTTAAGTGACAGAGGGTGGCAGGCTATCGTTTCAGGATATGAGGTTTTGGCCAAGGAATAAGGTGAACGTAAGTTTGGACCGATGTCGTCCATTGACAAAAACACGATAAGGCACAAAAGACCCTGAAATAGAGGAATAAATGAGCTGATCGAGCGGTGAAGTTGTCCGAATAATACCTGAATCCTACGGCCCTAAATGAGGGGCCATTCCATCCTCATAGTGTAGCGGGGCTCGGACATCCGTAACTCCACAAAGATTCCATGGGGAAACATCCCCGCGCCGACTCCCATCTTCCGCATAAACGTTACTTGCTTCTCGTGACCTCAGCTCGCGTGAAGCATCATGCAAAAAACTATACGTTTTTATATGTAACACGCAGGAGAATCGTAATAAGGTGCGGCACGGCGTTGACTACCCCTTTCCGTAAACGATCTGTGACTTGCGTCCGAAACTTACATCGGTCGACCCGTCGGTCATGCACGATTCGTGTGTCTCAAAATAAACAAAAAGCAAAAGTCTTTTCTCTGTTGAAGAATTTTTCGGTCACAGCATACCTTAAAAAGCAGTATGCCCGTACGGAAACGGAAACGGAAACGGAAACCTTAAGCGCCACTTTACCTGTGCAGAGAAAAGACCCGAGATCAACAAATTTCAAAATAGCTCAAGCCCGTCTCAAGCCGAGCCCTACAAATCACAATGCCTATGAGCTTGCTTCGTTTATGAGCTTTGATTTTGATACCTGGGAAACAGGTTCTCAACAACGCGATTACGACCGTATACGGTTGCTCGCGCCGAAGTGCCTTTGCTTAATAGTCCACTCGGTTGTCTCAGCGTTGGCTACCTCCGTGCATCTTGATCCTATTAGACTCTCCTTTTTCGATAAGATTCTCCGATGTCAATACACAAATCCAGGAATCGCGCATCTGCATCTTCTTTCGGTTCGTCTCCGATGACATACTTCATGCTGGACCTCCGTGCTAAACCCTATAAAAATAGGGATAAGTCTTTGCTTTTGGGAAAATCCTAGAACGGCTTTTCGGTACTCTCGGCATGGTAACCCAAATAGGAAACAAGGCCATTTCGGTGAGGCAAGAAGATCGTCCGCGAGCCTGCCTCGGCTCACGGTTATTGGTGAACCTTGAGTATTTCAACCATTTTGTCATCAAACGCAGCAACGTTTGAAGGTTTGAGCAAAACTGCATCGGAAGACATACGCAAGTTTGGAAAAAGCGCCTAGAGATTTTTGTGGATTTCAGTGAATATTGCAACGCGATTGCTTCGGAGAAAGGTCTGATAATCTATTGATACGAAAGGAGAAGCATCGAATCACGACGCGATACACTACCTGGATGATCTTGGTTGCGGTGTAGTGTTTATTATAGATTTTGACTGCGTTGGGTCGGTCCGCATTGCAGTAAGCGTACATCACGTCAAGCGTTTGATCTAGAAACGGAAAGAGACACAGTTTGGTTCGGAAGAGTAGTTCGGACGAAAAAGAAACGATTCGCGCATATATAAGAGACCAGCTGCAGACACATTATCAAAATGGACGGCCAAAAGATTAAACGTTCAAAGAACATAATGGCTCAATCAACATATCAATCAGTGGTCTTAGCAAAGCGTCCTACTGGACAAATTGTTCCAGGAGAGACTTTCGAGAAGAAGGAGAACCCAATGGTAACGGAGGCAGATCTTAAGGATGATCAAGTCTTGGTTGAAGTATTATACCTTTCATTGGATCCGGCCATGAGAGGTTGGTTAAATGGTACGTAGCAACTGTTATTTTCTTTCTTCTGTTGTCTTATTAACCAGTAATGAATGGTGTAGAGGGGAATGTTATTGACATAATCCCTCTTCCACACGTGATAATTGCTGACATTGAATGCTGGAATAGACACAAGATCATACGTTCCACCTGTACAAATCGGTGAGGTCATGCGTGGTGTTTCCATTGGAAAGGTTATCGCCAGCAAATCATCAAAATTCAATGTCGGTGACTACGCATCCGGCATCACAGGATGGAAAGAAGTAGCCATCATGGCTTCCAAAGATCTCACGCCCATTGAGCTTCCACCCAACGGCAAGCTCACCGATGCCCTTGGCGTTCTTGGAATGACTGGTCTTACCGCCTACTTTGGAATTCTCGAAGTTGGAAAAATCAAGGCTGGAGATTTCGTTGTAGTATCTGGTGCCGCCGGTGCTACTGGAAGTGTTGTGTGTCAAATTGCTAAGCTTAAGGGAGCCAAGGTTTTGGGTCTTGCTGGAAGTGATGACAAAGTACAATGGTTGAAGGAATTGGGTTGTGATGGTGCTTTGAACTACAAGGATAAGGAATTCCCATCCAAGTTCAAGGCTGCTACACCAAACTTTATCGATGTATTCTTTGACAATGTCGGAGGAGAGATTTTGGAGCTTGCTCTCAGCAGAGCTAAGCCATTCTCAACTTTTGTTATGTGTGGTGCTATCAGTCAATATAACTCTGATACTCCAGTTGGACCAAAGGTATAGTATACTCTCTCCAGGATTTCACTTGCCGCACTTGCTGACCAAACTTAGAATTTCTCAATGATCATCGCAATGAGAATTCGTCTTCAAGGTTTCATCGTCTTCGATTACGCATCCAAGTATGCTGAAGCCCGTAAGGAGATGTCTCAATGGTTGGCAGAAGGCAAACTCCAAAGAAAGGAGACTATTGTCAAGGGTGGACTTGGTGTTGCCGAAAAAGCTTTAATGGAATTGTATCAAGGTGTTAATACTGGTAAGTTCTCATTCTATTTAAGTGTTTGTAAAAAAATTTACTGACAATTTATAGGTAAATTATTGGTCGAGATTAAGGAGGATAGTTCTGTTGGTTCCCGTTTGTAAGAGATACTTAGATTGATTAATACATGAATGATGAAACATACACACTGTATATCCCACGGGTTCCCTTCAAGATGTTGTTTGAAACGTCCTATTCTGTTTCACGGCCAGTGTTGATCTTGTGAAAAATGTATTACATAGATGTAATGAAACCTCAAATTCCTAACTTGATTTGCAATGTGCATTCATAAACTTCGTGATCTAACATTAAGATGCTTAAGAACATGCAAATTTTCATGACCTAGACGTACAATTCCTCGGAGGCTTGAAGGTCCTCTTAAATCTCGTCCCCCTCCGTTCGAATGTATGATCTCCACCAATTTTATTCCTACGTGAACTTGAGACCCACCACTCCGCCCCACCATCCCTCCGCTACTCACTATCAACTCCGTCCTTACGCCCGCACACAAACCCTAGCCCTGGCTCATCACTCACCCCCGCTGCCGCGATCGCTACACCCCCACTAAGCACGCCCACATTACCCTCCCCATCCACTGATATTTCCCTCCTAAAACACCCTCCATCCACAGTCATTCTTCAATCCCCACCGCAACTATTTTCAATATATTCTCTTTTACGTCAATGTCCTTCATCAAATAACCCAATTAGGTCCCTTAGCTCAGTTGGTTAGAGCGTGGTGCTAATATCTGCCCTGTTAAATCAGATAGGTTTGGCACGCCAAGGTCGGCGGTTCGAAACCGCCAGGGATCAACTGTTTTGTCTGTTTGGACTCTGAAAGAGCTTCTGTTTTGTTTAATAAAGTAGTGCTATTCATTCTTCTTCATTCAAGAAAGAGAGGGACATCCATTCCTGCTGTAATCAGCGTTGCCAGGTGAGCAGCAGGCTGGCTCAACCCTATAAGTCTTAAAACGCTTCAACTGCGATTCTATTTCCTAAGTTTTTTTAGGAAAAAAGAAAGTGTTTATACGATATCTGTGTACATCAGACTCGTTCAGATAGTAGTCTCGTACACACTAAAAATATCCAACCTGTAAAAAGAGAAAGTGATTCCAGAAGTAGTTGTTGAGAATAACAGAAAGTGAAGGGGGAATTCGAAAGCATTCTCAGTCTAATCGTCGCTTCCTCGACAGAGCGTAGCGAAGCGACGAGAAATCTTCAGAAAAAAGGGGAGGTGCCATCTAGATAACATCAAACGAAGATTTTTCACGTGCCAATGATACAGCACAAGAGCTTTATTATTCATGGGAGAATCCAGTGATTTATATTTCTTGTTCCGAGTATGTCGGGTATGACTATGATATAGAGTGTATATGCGCTGCACACAAAACTTGGAGCCTAGAGATATACGATCTCTATAGGATCTCTATGTAAGGGATTTCAAAGTACCAGAGGGGCTTGCCCAAGCGAAAGAGTGTGCTCCGTTCCCCTCCTCTCCCTCTTCACCCTCCTTAGTGTCATTACCGATAAACGGTCTAGATGATCTAGGTAGGTATGTACCTGTTAGTACTTGTCGTAGTTGTTAGTTTATTTACTTCAAAGGATGGAATACTATAAAATCTAGGTATACTTGAAGACGCAAATCACATTATGAGAGAGAGCTTGATCCTCATTCTTGATCATTACGAGAATCAGGTCCTGGTTTTGATCATTGAGAAAGTTTTGATGATCGTGAAGATTTTGGTTTGACGCGGTTCAATAAGATCACGAACAATACTTACTAGGTGAGTATGTTATGGGATATCTAGGAATATATAAAGTAGTGCCACCGCGAATATGAATAGTTCAAGTAGGTGCTAAGAAAAACTTGCCTGGTAGATAGACACACTTTGAATAGAAATAATCCCAAAGAAGAATGGCTCAAAGAAGAGAACAATGTTTTAGATAGAGATATATGATATACAGGATAACGGGGTTGTACATGCATGAATGGAGATTCAAAGGAGTTACTCACATACATGGTGACTCGCATAAGAAGGATTGAAAAACATGGGGATGATTTTCACCTAGAAAATTGTTCTGCTGTTATAATGCATATATCTCCATCCAAAAAGAAAAGAGTCCAGGGCAAAAAGCCACTCCTCCACGACTACAACCTCTTTCTCAAAAATCGTCCCAGCGCATGGAAAAACACCAAAAAAGTCAAAAAGCAAACGACATGTGCAGGATTTGAACCTACGAGGCCGAAACCATAAGATAACCGAATTATTCATTCAAGTCTTACCCATTAACCACTCTGGCAACATGCCCATCGTACGAGTTTGCTCGATTTGTTGATGATGTAATCTAGTTCTAAAAATATATACCTCGCAAATTAAAAAATGGGTAAGTGGATAGGACAATCCGGGCAATATTCGGAATTCAGGGGATGACATGAGAGCTCAATGGAGCTTCAGGAATGTAAGAACGACCCCGCGTTCGAACAGTAACAGTAACGAAGACCTGAATTCCGATTTCGTTATTCCAACTCTCAAATACATACTCGCATACTATCACACAAAATGGCATCTCAAGCAGCATGTATCTTCTGCAAGATAATCAAGGGCAAGCTTCTCTACAACATCCCGCTGCAATCCCAAAGCTCGAAAAGCTAACCATCCATCCGTAGGAGATATCCCCTCTTTCAAACTCTACGAATCGGAAAAAGTACTCGCGTTTTTGGATATTAATCCGTTGTCGAAGGGTCATGCTGTTAGTCTTTTCGTACTTTCTTCTCCCACAAGCTTCTCTACTTCTGTCTCTGCGGGTGAAGCTATTCCGAGACTTCCAGATGATGAATGGACGAGATACGCAGATAAAACCAAACTAACACATCCATCAACATCTAGCTCGTAATCCCCAAACACCACGGAGAGAAATTAGTCGATATCCCCGATGATCAATTAGAGGAGATATTGGTACCCCTCTCTTTTCCTCCCTCCTTCATCACTCTCTTCGCATTTTCTCGAAGCCATAGTCGAATCAGTTGATATTACATCCATTCGCACATATCCATTGGAATTACACGGATGCGAAATTTCCAGCATTCAAGAAACACTAACACGAAACTCCTAGCCCGTAGTAAAGAAACTCGTCGTAGCAACCGGTGCGGAAAATTACAACGTGCTGCAGAATAATGGACGTATTGCGCATCAGGAGGTTGATCATGTATGTTTTTCTCATCTTATTCCTCTCTCGTAACCCCTTTATTTTCTTCTCTACTATTTCCATCATAGAATATAATAACTAACAGTTCCTCTAGGTACATTTCCACATGGTTCGTTCCCCCTCTCCTCTCATCCTCACAATTCCCAGTTTCCCATGTACCATCCCATCCCAACCCATCCCATCCCCAAACTAACTTCCCCCTCCCCCATAGATCCCCAAACCCTCCACCGAAGAAGGCATGTCCATCGGCTGGCCCCAACAAAAAACCGACATGGACAAACTAAAAGCTCTCTTCGCCGAGATCAAAGCAAAGATGTAAATAACCCCATAAATCCGTTGTATTTAGAAGCAAGCAAGCAAAAAATCAAGCGAAGCAGGCTTTGAGAATCAATTATTTTTGAGAAGTTATTGGAGAGAAGAAGAGCAATGTTAGTTTCTTGGTGTTTGTTTCTTTTTCTTCTTGAAAAGAATCTCGGGGTGTAGGGTGTAGGAAGATGGATGATAGCTTTTGTTTTTGCTGAGTGATTGATTGATCAATGATGAATGCTGAATGATGAATGAATACAATGAGACAAGACTGAGAAGACAAATGATAAAATAATAAATCCAAAAAGCTATTTCCATCCCCCCTTCCATTATCCATTCAGTCAGTATACCTCGTCTCAACCGCAAAACCTCATCCAGTCCAATCCAGCCAGTCCACCGCAAAATCCATATATTATAACCCCAAATGCAAGCTTGCTATCTGCTTAGTACATCCACGAGTAGCAAGCAAACAAGCAAGCAAGCAAAACATTATATTACCCATCTCCACCCCAAAAAACAATAATAAATAACTTCCTCCTACATACATTGTTGACTCTGCTTGACCCTCCTACCCCTCCTCTTCCTATCGACAACATACAAATACGGATCAGATTAGATATGCAGATATGCAGATATGACTTGAAAATCAGATAGGTGATAGGTGGAACGAGTAACTAGTTGTAGTCAAAATGGAGTTTGAATTTCAACTTCAACTTCAACTTTAACTTCAGAAACAGAAACAGAAACACATACATAGAACCTCGTCGAGGAAAAGAAGGGAAAGGAAATGTTAACGTATATGTTTTATATGTGCAGCAATTGCCTCCCCCCGCGTTCTCCATCTCCACTACAATTATATAACATTAACATATACATACATACAAGTACATACTTGATACTTCATTTATACTTCTTCCTACATACATATATTAACATTGACATCAAAATCCCTAGTATTCCTCATAATCCTTACGATTCTCGCAACTCACTGAGTGCTCTAGCATTCGAAAAACTGGGAACAGGTGAACCAAACACCTTTTCGTGTATTCGATATCAAATCTTATCTTTGTTTCTTGTTTTGTTCTTCTAATCTTAATCTTATTCTTATTCTCATTATATATCTTCTTATACCTATTCCTGTCCCTGTCCCTGTCCCTGTCCCTGTCCCTATCCCTATTCCTCTCCCCATTCCTCTCCCTATCCCTATTCCCCTCCTTCTCCCCCAACCCCATTCTAATCAATATCATCCGCTGAAGTTTCCACCGCTGGTGCAGCCGCAGCCGCAGTGACCGCAGGAGCTGATTCCCCCTTAGCCTTCGGATAAAAATCCAATTTCCCCCCTGGATTAATGACGCCAGTTCGATCATACAGACTCTTTGCCCTAATATATGGATCCAATTTCCAATAATCATCTCTCAACTCCTTTGCCAAATCTGTCCTCCTGGTCTTGATTTCGGGTGTTTTCCCTTCAGAGTTGATCCACTCGAGTGTAGCCTTCTCATAAGCACCCACGATATTTTCTCTCTCTCTAAGGAGTTTATCGCGGGTTGCTGTATCTTTCAATAAGTCATTTTCGCCGGGGACTGGTTCGACGAATTTGTATTCCCAGTTTTCATCGCCGCCAAGTTCGGCGAGGATTTGAGAACGAGGAACGAATTCAGACATCTCTTCGACGTTGTTTGTGAATTGGACTTTGGACGCAACGACAGGGTCGAGCCATCCACGTATTATTTTCCAGATACCTGGGAAAAGTTAGTGAGAGGAATCTTGGAGGGGGAAAAACCAAAACGTACCTTGGAATACCCATGGTGCTCTATGGACTAGGACTACGCCTAAACTTTCGGGGTAGTTGGCTTCGAAACATTTGATCATGAATTTGACAGGTCCATAATCCTATTATGAAATTAGCAAGTTCCTTTGGAAAAGGGAGGTTTTCACTTACCATATTTGCCAGAGAAAATCCGGTCATATCAAACACTACACACTATCATGCCGTCAGTACTTATCTTACCAAGTAAACTAAACATGGAAAGTGCATTCTTACAGCAGTATCTACTGGTGGTTCCAATAACATTCTAGCCGATTCTATAATGAAAACTGTATATTTTTCCAAACTCTCTTCCGTCTGCTCTCCTTGTTTGTGTAAGCGAGCTCTCACAAAGCACATTGGTCTTCCGGCTCTGTAAAAATTTCATATTAGCAATGACCTAAATATATGTGTATCGATGAGGGTAAGATGTTGTTCGAATTACTAAGTAATAGAAAACCCAGAATACATACTTGTCTAGTCCATGTAAGAAACTCTTTCCCGAACGCATTTGCATAAGGAATCCTTCTGCGTGTTTCTTCTTTTCAGCATTAGCTGACTTCTCATCTTCAATAGCAGCCAATTCTCCATTCTTCATAATATCATCGTCAACATGCATGTCCGAAGCCCTCCATCTCATGGTCGAAATCATCATAACCAATGCCTTATCCACATCCCATTTTCTAGCTCTCAAGAACCTCAACAAAAGCGCATCCGGATGGTCATGTTTCACCATACTCCAGAATGCCGCACGAATCGAAGCCGGTGGCAGACTAGCCAACGCTTCGTGAAAATCCTTGGTTTGTCCATATTTATCATCCGCATCCGCAGCATTCGAGATACGCGGAGCAGCGCTTGCAGATTTCGTAGATGCAGCATCATCATCCTTATGTTTCCTGCGCAGAGCAGAGAATCTTTTCTTCTTAGGTTTCTCGGAAGCCGAGGTATCCGATTTTGCGACACCATTGCTCACTTCCGAATCGCCACTGGTACCATTGGTATCTGCTTGAGGATCAAGGACGCCGAAGACTTGTAAGGTGGCAACCCAGAATTCTCGTAGTTTCTCTTCTTCGTGTGCTGTTAATGTGCCAGGTCGACCTGGAAGTGTTTCGCCCGTCATTTTGTAATATTCGTAATATTCTTGCTCGGGATCAACTTGTACTTGTTGTGGTGTGGGTGTATGTGTCTTTGGCTGACTGTGTGTAGAAGTATACAGAAATGCGCTGCTAATGAATGTAAGGAGTAAGACGGTGGCCCAATTTCCTAAGCTGCTTTGCACAATCGTTCGCAACGATGTTTCGCAAGAAGGATTGCGCTTTTCAAGGTAACTGAGTGACAATAAGGATATGCTTCGATTACAGATGAAAGATGTAGCACTCGACCTTTTCCAAGCGGAGTTAGGAAGTAAAGTTGCGCGCCTTTCCGTATTCAATCCCTTGATCTTCAAAGTGTTTGAGTGGATTTCAGAAGAGCTGCGACGAAGGGGCGCAAATGATTGTGTCCTACCAAAAGATTGAATAAGACCCCCGCGGTTATGGTTTCGACGTATTAACGTAGTAGGCGTAGAGAATGAATACTGAGTATATTGATGCACAGAACCACCGGTTACACCAACTGATCTTTTCATGGAAAAAATGTATCGTCGATTATTTTCAATTCTTGCCTGAATGAGAGTCAAGACGAAGGAGGGGTTGAGATTGAGATTGGTGAGGGGAGTCAAGTCAAGCCTTGATATATGGGCCTCCCGAATCAATGTCACAATGTCACAATGCCACCAGAAAACCAAACTTGGTATGAGGTCAAGTTATGGGCTTTATTGTTGAATTGTAGCAAGAGTCGCAAGATTACAAATTCTTCTTGGTATCAAGACTACAGGAAATTAAAATACGATCAACGAGCAGCGGAACCATCTTCTAATCCGAAGAAGCCGCGGATCATCAGTAGTGCTTCAATGCAATTTCCTTTTTCTGTCCATAAGGTTACCGGTTCATAAAAAGGTCGTCATTGTGCGGCGCTCTGTTCAAAATGATGTGTGTGCCAAACCTCGTGCACACGACATAAAATTATAGGTGCGTGTGCGCGTGTGCGTAGTAGCGGGGTAAAAATAAAAGCATCTTTGACATCTGTGGACCATTTTGATGCAAGAGAGAGAGGGAGAGAAAGATACGTTGGAAGGTGTCAGGCATTGATTTTCGCCACCCAGATAAACAATATCGACCCTGGATTGAGTTGTTACAGATACAGATACAGATACTTCGTGCATACATATCTAGCATTGAGTACCTGCTATTGAATACCTACGCGATAACTTTGTGGGTATTGATGACAAGGTCGTCAACCAGAAAGCTTCCCCTCCGAAACAAAACAACAATACCAGTACCGACCTACCCAGGTATCCCAAACCACCACCACCACCACAACAACAATCACAACCACAACCACAACAACAACCACCATCACAATGACCTCCACCACCCCCCTCAACGACGGCCATAGCAGCACCAAAAGATCTCACTCCGCCTCGCGAAACCCGCTCTCGCGTCCAACCACTCCTCTCCGTCCATCTTCCCGTTCCTCCCTTCGCGATTCTGCGAGAAAAAGTACGGGCGGTTATTCTAGTGCTCCTTTAGAAGCATTTGAGCCTGCGTTTGCGGAATTGTCTGATTCCATGGCAGACTTGGAGGCCAATTTTATGCATTTACAATTGATGCACGAGAGTTTGGCGAGGTTTAGTGAGAACTTTGCTAGTTTTCTTTATGGATTGAATATGAATGCCTTTTGCGTGGATTTTCCAGAGGTTTGTTTACTTGGATTAGCTTATGGTTTGGCATTGGTTGATAGGGTTACTAGGCACCTATTCCAGATTCATTTCGTCGAGCACAAGAGCAGGAGGAGCAATTAGGTCAGTACAATAAACCGATGGGCAATAGAAAAGCTACTGATGGGTGCAATAGGTAAATCAACCAATTCAGAAAGATTTCGTGGTGAAATTGATGGAGAAACAACATTTTTGTAAGCAACATATTATTCGCTGCTATGATTCATGGCTCATTGATTTCTCTAGGACCACGGATACCTCATTCGTTGATAATCCTCCTCCGACCTCCTCGAGAGCAACCCCGAAATTTACAACCCCAGTACCATCCAGAATAGCAGGCTCTTCTGGCCGAGGTGGATCTTCGGGCGGCTCTGGCTCATCTGGTAGAGGTATTCCCGTTCCGCGTGGTGGACGTGGCGGTAGAGCAAGTGGTCTTGCAAGAGGTCGAGGTCGGGGTGTAAGATGAGACGGAAATACACAGTAAAAAATCCCTTCTCCACCATGATACCCCGCCATAGATTTTGTAGTAGCCAAGATAAACTAAGCTTTGATAAACCCCTTCTATGATTACTCCATGTCGAGGGGCAATGATATCTGTGTTCAGGTTTCCTGGTCGTCGATGATGCCGGAGTTTTCCATCTCTACCTCTACGTCGAGAGCCTTATTTCTCTTGCCATTATCTGCAGGTCCTTGGCCAATAGCTGCTTCAGCATCTCTTTGTGTGTATGGTCCTTCCTTCAACGCCTTGACTCTATAATATCAAATTAATATGTTGCTATCCAAACTTTTTCCCGTCATCGCGGAACCTACCTTCTCTTGTGAGGTTTGCCCTTAAGATGCGAAAGCATACTGTTCTCCGATTCATACCATTTTGCGCACTCAATGCAATACCATTTTCCTAGGCCTGGCAAATCCTCTGCGGCTTTTGAACCTTTATGTTGCGCAAGATGTTTTGGAGAACGAATATCGGCAGAAATTTGATCGAGATCTCTATTGTGAAGGATATTAGATTTGCGCACAAATTTTCTCCATGTTTAACAAATGAAAATTGAACTTACCTCAATCTTCTTCTGGTCTTGGTCTTGGTGGATTTTTGAGGAATGCCCATTTTGATGTATATGTATGTGTGTGTGTATATTAATATCGTGATATCTTATTTCCTCGACTTGATTGGAGTTTTACTGCAAATGGCAAATCTCGATGTATCGGAGAATGGTTGTCGGTCGCAAGCTCCGCAATCTTCGAATTACTAAAAAATTTGCTGGCTCTAGGCTTTAATTTTTCGAATTTACGGGGAAACTTTCACCCGTCCCACTGTTTGAGGGATCCACTTTAGAGGGCCAATCTAACGCGGTGCATCTGTCCGAGGTTTCACGGGTAGATCGGGAAGAGAGGGAGAGGGAGAGAGGGAGAGGGAGAGAGGGAGAGAGAGAGAGTCTCAGAGAGTCTCAGTATGCGTGTGTGCGGAAGTTTGGAACCGTTTTGGAAAGCTCCGCTCCATGTGTCCCGGCGGAAGTGCCATCGAGATCGTTTTCAATGTTCCATGGTATCCATATGCGTTGGTCCGATGCTGATGACAGAAAGTCGCAGTCAAAGTACTGTATTTACGAGTAACGCAGTCAAGATCTCGGGATGGCTGAAATGCTCAAACTATCTGACCCTTTGAGATGCTGTCGAGTCAACAAACACCAGTGATAGAGGCATATTACAATATATATACACAGAGTATACACAGAGTATACACATAGATTCTCAATATTCAAAAGATACCCAGCGTTTGGAGAACTAGCCACCCCAACCTCGGGAGGTCCTGTATCAACAACATAACAACACAACAACACAACAACACATGATCGGAGGGCAAATCCGTCTTCGCATCGCACCGGACCCGTTTGACGGACAATAACGGTGCAGCCAGACTCACGAGCAAATGACAATGTGGATAGATGGATGCGGGCGTCGAGATCTGATTGGTCACCTGTCTGCAAATAGTATCCACTTGCCGACCTGCAGACCTACGAAAAATTCGCATTGGAAATACTGTACATTGTATTCCTTTGAGTTTGAAGAGTTGGCACAGCGCTAACAAGGACTGATAATTTATTAAGCTTCTCGTAGGTTAGAGTTACGGACAACACCAGAACTGTGTGATTTGTTCTCTCAATAGATTATTCATCAAATGCCTTGTATTTCTACCAGATATTTCTATTTTGAAGCATTCAGAGAAAAGCTAATTGGCTTTAAAACAACCTTAAAGTAAGAATCCTTGCTAGCGCTGTGCCAACATTTCAAAGGAATACAGTATGCAAACAAAGGCTTCATTGCCGCTTCAATTTCAAACTAACCCTTGGCGAGGGAGAGACGAGACTCTCGTCACGAGAGCGAGAGATGAGAGAGACGCGAGAGAGAGAGGAACACAAAGTTTTCACGCATAGGAAGGATACTGCAGGTAATAGAAGATGGGAAATAAAATTACTCTGTTCTCGCCTGTTTGATATGCTCTTGATATGCTCCTGGTAGGATCATTTCCATTCCATCTTTTTGATTCACACACACAATACTATATACAACATCATATCATACATACCATACCATACCAACCATACCATCAACTTGACTGTCCGACTATTCTCTGATATCCGTCAATTTCTCCATTACAACATATTTATTATATGATATCCCTCTCGATACTTGATTGGTCACACGCATCCCAGATTCTGTGCATTCGAATTTCTGTCTCGCCTTAATCCCGCTTTATAAAACATCATAATACCTCGTCGCTGATTGGCCCGCTCCCTTGGGTCAAAGCTTGAAGACAACCCGCGGCCCCAAGCTTCGGTTGTCCAAGTTTCTTCCTCCCACTATTTTACAACTTCGAGTTGTATAATAATCTTTCCAACCTACAACCTTCCTCCCTCCCCTCCTCTTTACCTTACCAACTCCTCTCATAATGTTGGCCACAAGACAGGTTCTCGCTGCTGCCCAGCGGCGAGCATTCACCGGCATGGGCATTCGCACAATGGCCACTGTTGGTGATTCCCCGCTTGACAAACAAGTTAGGCAAAATATCCACGAAAAGAACAACTTCATCAACTACAAGAAGATGTCCGAGAACCTCTCAATTGTCCGTCAAAGATTAAACCGTCCTTTGGCATACGCTGAGAAGATTCTCTACTCACATTTGGATGATCCCCACGGTCAAGAAATTGAGCGTGGTGTATCATACCTCAAACTCAGACCCGACAGAGTTGCTTGTCAAGATGCCACTGCTCAAATGGCTATCTTGCAATTCATGTCTGCTGGCATGCCCTCCGTCGCCAACCCCACCACCGTACACTGTGATCATTTGATTGAGGCACAAATCGGAGGTGCTAAGGATCTTACTCGGGCTATTGATATCAACAAGGAAGTCTACGATTTCCTTTCTACTTCTTGCGCAAAATACAACATCGGTTTCTGGAAGCCCGGTTCCGGTATCATTCATCAAATTCTCCTTGAGAACTACGCTTTCCCAGGTGGTCTTCTCATCGGTACCGATTCCCACACTCCAAACGCCGGTGGTCTTGGAATGTGCGCTATTGGTGTTGGTGGAGCTGATGCTGTCGATGTTATGGCCAACCTTCCTTGGGAGTTGAAGGCACCAAAGGTTATTGGTGTTAAGCTCACTGGTCAACTCTCCGGCTGGGCTACTCCAAAGGATATCATCCTTAAGGTTGCTGGTATCTTGACTGTCAAGGGTGGAACTGGTGCTATTGTCGAATACTTCGGTCCAGGTACTGAGACTATCTCAGCCACTGGTATGGGTACGATCTGTAACATGGTATGTTTATTTTTCTCGTCTCCGACATTCACATGTATTCAATTTCTCAATCTCTTTCAATCATCTACATGTCATCTTTTTGACTTATCACTAACTCTTTTCACAGGGTGCTGAAATAGGTGCAACCACTTCTCTCTTCCCATTCAACGACCGCATGTACGATTACCTCGCTGCTACCAAGCGTACCGAGATTGGAGACTTTGCTCGCACATACGCCAAGGAACTCAGAGAGGATGAGGGTGCACAATATGATGAATTGATTGAGATCAACCTTTCTGAGCTCGAGCCACACATCAACGGACCATTCACTCCAGATCTTGCTACCCCAATCTCCAAGTTCAGTGCGGCCGTCAAGGCTAACAACTGGCCTGAGGAATTGAAGGTCGGACTTATTGGTTCTTGCACAAACTCCTCTTACGAGGATATGTCTCGTGCTGCTTCTATCGCTGAAGATGCCATGGCTCATGGTGTTAAGGCAAAGGCTCTCTTCACTGTTACTCCTGGTTCCGAACAAATTCGTGCTACTATCGAGCGTGATGGTCAATTGAAGACCTTCGAGGTTAGTAATTTCTACACTGAACCATTAAAATAACACTATTCTAACTATTTCCTCAGGACTTCGGAGGTATGGTTTTGGCCAACGCATGTGGTCCATGTATCGGTTAGTACCCTTTTTACTTTTCTCCCCCTTTTTGCCTAAACGATCCGACATTTCAATTCTCGAACAGAATTTGAACATTTAAATCATTGAGAAAATGATTAGTTCATTTCTCACTTTAATTGACTTTCAATTGTTGAATTTAATTGGTGCATTTGGAAGTTTTCAATTGTTGAGATTGATTCGGACATTGAAATGCTTCATGAAGGATACCCTTCCGCATCTATTCTACTCTAACTTGATGAACTTCTATACTGACAAAAAACAAGGACAATGGGACAGACGTGACGTGAAGCGTGGAGTAGCTAACTCAATTATCTCGTCCTACAACCGTAACTTCACTGGACGTAACGATGCCAACCCAGCTACTCACTCCTTCGTCGCTTCACCAGATCTCGTAGTCGCTATGACTATCGCTGGTTCCCTCCACTTCAATCCTCTTACCGATACCTTGAAGGGTAAGGATGGAAAGGAATTCATGTTGGCCCCACCTACTGGTGATGGATTGCCATCAAGAGGATATGACCCAGGACAAGACACTTACCAAGCACCACCTGCCGAGCGTGCCTCAGTCAATGTTGCCGTTTCCCCAACCAGTGACCGTCTTCAACTCCTCGAGCCATTCAACGCATGGGATGGAAAGGATGCTTTGGATATGCCAATCTTGATCAAGGCTAAGGGAAAGACCACCACCGATCACATCTCTATGGCCGGTCCATGGCTCAAGTACCGTGGACATTTGGACAACATCTCCAACAACATGTTGATTGGTGCCACTAACAGTGCCAACGGTGAGGCCAACAAGGTCAAGAACTTCACCACTGGTGAATTTGATGCCGTCCCCGCCACTGCTAGAGATTACAAGAAGAAGGGTATCCGATGGGTTGTTGTCGGTGACTGGAACTACGGTGAGGGAAGTTCAAGAGAACACGCTGCTCTTGAGCCAAGACATCTTGGAGGTCTTGCCATCATCACCAAGTCTTTCGCCCGTATCCACGAGACCAACTTGAAGAAGCAAGGAATGCTTCCTTTGACTTTCATCAACCCAGAAGACTATGACAAGATTGATCCATATGACAAGGTATGAAACTCGAACAATTACCCTAATAGGGAACCATTTTGCTAACTATTTTGCCCTTAGGTCGACCTCTTGTGCACTGAGATCGCTGTTGGCAAGCCAATGACCCTCAGAGTTCACCCTAAATCCGGCGAGTCATTCGACATCAAGCTTGCACACACTTTCAACGCTCCACAAATTGAATGGTTCAAGAACGGAAGCGCTTTGAACACAATGGCAAAGATGAATGCATAAATTATTAAAAATACATTGGGTGCGGTTGTGGTGTTGGGCGGTGCTTTACGAGAATTAAATTTTTCTGGGCTTTCGGAGCTAATGGGTTGCTCTGGTCTGCTACTGTATTTTGTTCATCACAGTGGGCCACTTTTTTTAGTCTCTGCTTTTACAGTTTATTCTCGTACATTAGGCCTCGTTTTTTATGTTAAAATATATGAGATTCCCAGATGGGAAAATGCTATGATAATGAACGTTTTGTGCTATGGGTTCTTTGCGAGTGATGACGTGAAATGAAATAATATTTGTTCCTTTTGAAGGTCTGAATCTATGAGAAGAATATAAGGTGCTGACATGACTAAGCTAGCCATGCGCAATGAACGCCGTGTTCTGGAATGCATTCTGACGGCAAGGCAATCACATTCTGTCTCTGTGTATTGCACCTCTGCCAGCGTGGCTTCGGTGTTCCTTTCACTGTTGGATACAAGTGATTGAACTACTTATCAATACTCGCCATCTCATCTCTGTTCTAATAGGCACTGGTGATCTTAAATCTACATAGTATCCATCACACAGCGCAATCGAGATTTAACATGGAATGGGGATATGATACTGTTGGTTTGGTGCTCCTGTTTGTGGGGGGAGGAATGGATTCTCTTTTCCTTTCGGAAGATTTTAGAATTTAGAGTTGTGTGATGTGCGTGTGGGGGTGCAATTGATATGATGGTATGATGTGGCTCCCGTCTCCCTTTTATTGATTCGCTTATTTTTGCTTGCTTGCTTTGTTTAGCTTGCTGTTATCGCTACATCGTGTTGGAATAGCGAAGGGGGGGTTTTTGGTGGAGGGTATGGTGTCGTTTGTTTGTTTGTTGTTATGTGGCTATTGGGCGAGGGTTTGAGAGGAAGGGGGTAAGGGGTAAGGGGGATGAAGGAAGAAATGAATGTATTGCGATTGGTAGTGAGGGGTGGATTGATGTTGTTAGAGATTTGAGATGTGGATGTGGATGGAGTTTTTGAGATGTGAATGGAGATGAGAGGATGAAGATTGGGTGTTTGAAGATGGGATGTGAAGGATGTGGGTTCTGTAGGATAGAGATGGAGAGTTTTGTATTGGGCTTTGGATTTGGATTTGGATTTGGTTGTGAGGAATGGATTGTGGTTACTAATGTTGTGGATGGATGTGTGGTATTCAGATTCCACAACTATGCTATGTGCATCTGGCTCACTTCCTCGTTTTATCAAATTCTCAATTGCTTTCGCTTTGTTTCGAGTGTTTTGTCATTTCGGGATCACTGCTCTGCTCTGCTCTGCCCTGCTCTGTGGCATCAAAGTATGGAGTTTGGAAACTTTCTTCGAGTAGACTCTAACCTAAATGCAAACTTCATGATAGAAACCCAAGCTTCAACTTGACTATTAAACTAATGATCAAATCGCCGCGACTACTTGAAGACTACAAGAATACCAACTGTTACAGCGTCCATTTGTCATATGAGGCGTAACTGTGTGGTGAATTTGAAGTACGGGGTATATCCGATTGTTCATACATAGGAATGAATGGATCGAAAAAAGTTATCATGTAATTGTAAAATGACTTTTGTGGTAAATCGAATCTGCATCAAATATATCTACGGCCACTTTCTCTCAGAAATTGATAAGCTCCGACCCAACACCAAGCCCCGCGGGTTAACCCTCTCTTGTGCTATAAACACTTGCTGCATTATCCTTTGTTGTCTTCATTTCCATAGCATATTTCAAACTCTTCTACGCCCGGAAATAAAAGTTCTCTTGGTCCTAATTTACCATATCACTACACTATTCATCGAGTTTGATGTCAGCGCTTTTGTGGTTCAACTTTTGGGTTACATGGGTTTGTATTGATTGATGAGGGGAGTGATGATAAAGGGATAGAGGAGATGGAGACGGAGATGGCTATTGTTAACTGGACGATGGCTCTAGATGTTGGACTGGTGGTCTGATTGTTATTCTTTGAGGCGTCGACGGCTATGGGTTCGAGGCTTCTTTTTATCGGTAGAGATTAGAGGGTTTTGGATGGAAGGAAGTGGAAGGGGGTTGGTGTTGGTGTGAAGCAAGTGCGGTTATTTGCTGGATGTAATTATGTGAAGAAACTTCACAATTTCTTGATTGTTATTCTTATGACTAGTTCTGATGGTATGTATGGAATAACGCCTTACTTCTTATAGGATGATATTGATTTATAACTCTAGAACTTATGTACATGTACTAGCAATTAAATCATGAAGAAATTGATTGATAAGGACAAGAGCAAACTATTCAAGTAGCAGGTCTATCAATCTTTTTACTCATGTCGGAATTAATAGTGTATCGTGTGTGATGAATGTATATATATAGCTGTGAAATGTAAACGAGTTCAAACGACATTGGCGACGAGTGTCTTTATGTGCGCTACGCCTTGTAGACAATATTAATGGTATCCGGATCTACTTCATTCTGGCGTTTCGGAAGAAACGAAGGAGCAAAGCCGTTGAATTACTGATCATTCAAACTATTGATTGAAGCATCTAGAGCAAGAGGTGATCTTGTTTAACCAATGAGTACGGAGAAGGAGAAGGAGAAGGAGAAGGAGAAGGAGAAGGAGAAGGAGAAGGAGAAGTGTATATATTGACACACAATGGTCGAGCCTTGCACTTTGTACAGCTTACCAAAACGATATTCAATGAACATCTGACGCGTATCCTGACCGAGTTGGGAGGGCTCATAGAGAAAAAATAGACAATGCTCCCGGTGAGCCCATACATCCAAAGCTCACCGGGGAACAAATTTAATCTTACAATGAACGTTAACCCATTCAAATCAACCAAGTAAGATTATTATTACTTCTAGGTTCATTCATCATAATTGAAGACTTCTTCAAAGAAAGTAGGCTCTTAATGGAAATCCATTCGTCTGTTTGTATGAATTTCTATCAGCCTTGTCTCCCTTGCATTCTTGGAAAGAATATATCAAGCCTTCTATAGTGCTCAAAACGGGAGAAAGTTTCCTATACAAATTGTGGGAAGAAATAGTAATACTGCGTAAGAAGCATTTAGTCCTCTAGTTGTCCAAACAAGTACGAGTCCATGCTCTGACAAGGCGTGGCAGCTCAGCCTCGCGGTAAGGTTAGCGAAATGTACAAGACAATTTCGAAAGATGCTGGATTTCTCAACATAACACTCAGCGCATCGATTTTCAAACGATGCTGCAAGACCTTTTCAAGCCTTCAAGAAGTGATACCTAAGTCATTGAATATTCGAGAACTGCCATAAACCCTTCCCAAAGGCGACGCAACCGGAATTCCGCAACATCCACGATGGCGATTACTTTACCCCAATTTGGCGCAACTCGTCTACGATCATATATCCTCCGTTTACCTTTATTCACACGATGTATAATAGCAATCATATTCATATTATGGCTTGCCAGTCTTCAATCAGCCTGGGACCTCCAGAAATGGGGTGGCTTGTACCCGAATGAGATTGGGTTACAGTCAAGTAAATCTACCATTTCTGTACAATACGCAAATGCTTCCTATGAACTGTGAAGCTAACATGGTGTTATTACTATAGTGTATCGTACAAACACCTTCCCATTGATACATATGGGGTTCCTACATATGATAATGAACACCATTGCTCTAACCCCATTGTTGGAGAGATTTGAGGCGGAATATGGGACATTGACGACTTTAGCATTGTTTATGGGCCGTAGGTGTTCCTCGATGTAATCGATGTGAGAGAACTTTAGCTAATAGATGTTATAGCGCTGTCGACGATACCTGCGCTAATATACACACTCGTGGAAAGGGGAATCTTCCATATGAACACAGGAGTGATGGGTGCCAGGTAAGAAAAATATCCTTTCTGTTTAGCCCAGATAGTTTCTAACAAAGACTTTAATTTAGTATCTGGGTTTTCACTCTACTTGCAATGGAAGCGCTTAAGACATATAAAACAAACCCAAACTTTGTATTGGGAACAGTGCATATCCCAACATGGACTACACCAATTATCCTCACACTATTCATATCATTCTTGGTACCCCATACTAGCTTCCTTGGGCATCTTTGCGGGCTTGTTTTTGGCTACGGATGTTAGTGCTCTTCTCTCCTATGTTTCGGACCGCTAGCTAACTTTTATAGGGGGCCTGGGCTATCTCAAATTCTTAGCTCCACCAGAGAAGATTCTTAGATGGATTGAGGGAAAAATGAATCTCTTGGGACGATTACCCCATTACGTTTCGGTTGACCAAAAAACCTATGGAAGATATGGACTATTGCCTAGTACCAATAATCCTATTATCTCACCAGAGACAAATATTGCTCTGGGATTTCCCGGTCAAGCACAGCGATTGGGGCCTTAGATGTTGCACTTATCAGTCAATTATTTCCCTTCTCTGTACAAAGGCTACGCATGATACGGAGTTTGGATGTTCTGGGAGCGATCATGCTTTGAAGTAAAAACGGTGGAAATGACATATGATATACGGCTTCGGTTTCTACTTTAACGTCAGCGGTAGACAAACCGCTGGTAGCTTAAGGAAGTATGGATAAATTTATAATTGTAAGCTTTTTAATGACAACTATATAACTAGATGAAGTTATTTGATGTTCGCAAGATTGCGGCTACCTTTATTCAATTGGTACAGGATTTGTGTGAACTTGATGAAATGGAAGTAACTTAATTGCCTTATGCTATCGTGACCTTGCAAGTATGGGAAATCCAAGATCTGTCGCGTCGGCTCCTGATCTCGCGTCTGCGGAACCTCGCCTCAATTCCGGGCATTTTGACAAGGCTGACAACCCACCCAAGCTTCAAGCTCCCAATGTGAGCGAGACCAACGCTCCCGATTTTGTGAGGATTTCTTAAAGATATGGGGCTACTATGTAAGAGTTCCGATTCATTGTGACCAGTTATTCTGACAATAAAAGCATCTACCGTCTTGCGACATGCGCCGGTTCGAAAATTACCACCATATCTATCCTTTCTTTGCATAGCCATTGGTGTTGCATGGCTACTTCTTCTGCCTTTAAACGATTACTCGAGAAACACTTATGTTTCGGAGAACGCACTGTTGCCGGGTCAGGTCCATACTTATTTCGCAGGGAGTGATCAAAACGTTTTTCGAGGATATAAGAGGGAGGTTGATGCTTTGGGGGAGAGCAGTAATGTTGAGTATGTGCGAAATTGTACAAGAGATTGAAGAACCTATAGCTAACTTTGCTATGTAGAGTTAACGATAAGCTTGAGGAATTTTTCAAGGCTACAGGACTCAAGGTTGCGAGACAAAAGTATGAGTACAAGTCCGCGGGCGAAGTTTACAGAGGAGAGAATGTGTACGCGATCTTACATGCACCACGAGGTGATGCCACGGAAGCAATTGTGTTGGTAGGGGCTTGGAGAAATATTGATGGGGAGTTGAATCGAAGTGGTGTTGCTTTGGTTCTTACTCTGGCGAGATATTTTAACCGGTGGTCTTTGTGGTCAAAAGATATTATATTCTTGATCACAGCAGATAGTAAAGCTGGTCCTCAGGCTTGGGTCGATGCCTATCACGATACACACGAGTCGCCGGCCATTGATTCACTGCCCGTCAAAAGCGGAGCTCTTCAAGGAGCTGTGGTCATCGACTATCCTTTTGATCACCGCTTTGAATCGATTCATATTGTCTACGATGGAATTAACGGACAACTTCCTAATCTCGATCTCTTCAATACCGTAGTTTCAATTGCCAGTGGTCAAATGGGTATCAGAGTCTCACTCCAGAAAATGTGGCAGCACAGCGATAGCTACCAAGATCGACTCAAGACTATGTTACGTGGTATGATAAATCAAGGATTAGGTCATGCTTCAGGACCTCATAGTAGTTTTATTCCATATCATGTGGATGCGATCACACTCCAACCATTTGGAAACGGTTGGCAAGACGAAATGGCCATGGGGAGAGTAATCGAAAGTACTTTTCGAAGTTTGAATAACTTATTGGAACATCTCCATCAAAGTTTCTTCTTCTATTTACTCATGCAAGCTAATCGCTTCGTGAGTATTGGTACATATCTTCCAAGTGCCATGTTGGTGGCTATAAATTTCACTATTATGGCGATTTTCCTATGGGTGAAAAGTGGTTGGCCTAGTCCCACCAAGACAGAATCTGTGTTGTCGACGGAAAAAGGAGACGAGAAGGAGAAAGCTCCATTGGTGATTGTGGAAGCCAGTGGATCCAAAGCCCTTATCCCACAAAAGGATCTTCAAACGCGGGAACGCAAGCTTGCACTTCCTCTCGCTGTTGTAGCTGGATGTCAGTTCTTGGGGCTTGTTCCTCTTTATATATTCAACCATACTTCTAAAGCCGTATGTCTCTCCAAACAAAATTCGGAAAAGAGAATCAAAGCTAACAAACAATTCAGAATCTCCCCGTAGTCTTCTCCATCTTCCTAATCCTCAACACCTTCCTCCCTCTAGCCCTCTCCACCCTACTTCACTCACCCTACTGCACAACTCCTACTCCCCACCAACTATCCCTCATCCAGTCCTTCTCTCTCCTTCTCCTAGGCATGTACCTCTCCTCCCTCGCTACCCTCAATTTCTCTCTCTCAATCCTCATAGGTATCCTATCTTCCCCCTTGTCATACATTCGACCATTAGGTCATAGACCCATTGTCGCTGCTATACTTGTTATCCTATTAGGTGTTCTTGCGCCTTCAACTGTACTGTTTGCTGGTGCGAAATATTGGGGTTTGGATGTGGGAGATGTTTTGGTGGAAGCGGCGTTCGGATGGGATGTTGGAGGCATGACGACACAGGTTGTGGTTTGGTGTGTTTGGTGGCCCGCGTGGGTCGTGGGTGGGATGCTGCTTTGGGGAAAGCCCAGAGCGGAGGAGGAAGAGATGGAGAGTTTGAATAAGGCTGCGAATGGGGTAGAAGAGAAAGTGGGAGTAGCGAATGGGGTGGAAAAGAAATAAGGTGGCTTGTTGATTGCACGACTTCTAAATAGAATGGATGTATAACCATCAGTAAACATGCGAATTATAGAACAGAGGAGTGTTGTTCTCATATATCATTTCATTCTTTTGCAATGAAAGTACAACTAACCCCAGGCATGCATGCAAGAGAGGGAATATCTATTTTACAGTCCGATGTGAAGCCCAAGACGCCATTCTTGCCTTTTCATTCACAGTTATGATGCTGAACCTCATGCTGCCCACACGTCCTGACCCTTCGACTCGATCCAGTTGCCCAGTGAGTTGACACTGGAATCCCATTCTTCTAGTCGTGTACGCATACCTTCGATTTGACCCATGTCCAACACCTTAGGCTGTACCCAGTTGATGCGTGCGATTTCGTCAAATTGATCGATGCTTCCTCGCAACAACCCCAAACTCAAGGCCTTCATAATTAAATGCTCAATTTCGTCGGGGCGAACTTTAGTTTCCTCGGAGATTGTGCGGAAGGTCATGGCACGGTCATGAGGAGGGCGGCGGAAAACGGCCTCGGTGAGAGCAGCGAGGTAGATCTTTTGTTTGAGTCCGTCGCGGTGTAGTGCGAGTAGGGGATTAGAGGAAATGTGACCGGAGAGAACATCGTAGGCAGCGAGGTCACCACGGTTGAAAGCGAAAAGAAGATCTCGGAGCCAGGCGTCGTCCTTAACGAGGGTATCGAGGATGGGGTGGAGGAGGAGTTCACCAAAGTTATAGATAGTATCGGATACAAGAGCTGCGATGCTCAGATCGTAAGCTCGGCTTTTGCGCTCAGATGGGGTGAGGTCGTTGAGGTCGATACAAGCTAGGTATAGTAGGGCGTTTTTGTAATATGATGCGAACTCCAACTTGGACTGGTAGTACTCTGCATTAACCCGGTAGAATGCAGCATGTACGATCGTCTCCACAGAGTCAAACCCATCTAATATCTTCTCTGATTTATCCAAATCCTTTCTCGCCCCATCCTGATCTTGTAATTCTAATTTGACGGTGGCTACAGCCACTGTTGCGTAGACGTATGCATCTTGGGAATTGGGATTGTCGACTTTCTTTGCTACAGCCTCTAGGAAGGACAGGCGCTCTGAACCATCTGAAATTGAATTAGCAGTTGGCTTGGTCTCTTAAATAGTATTCTTTTACCTTTACACTGTGAGGCAGCGCTTAAAGCAAGAGTAACAAGCTTCAACTGGTTGATCTTATCGGCGAATGTGAGGATGAATGTCTTATATATTGGTAATCGTTGAGAAGCGCTTTCTTTGTGATTGAAAAACTCAACGAGGGTATCTGTCAGTTGATGCCACAGCTTCTTCTCCCAGAGATCTTCGAAGGATAAGAAAAGGTGTTGAAGGTCTGCTGGCGCAGCATCACGTTGCTCTCCGAGAAAGTCGGGGATTGTGTCGACATTCATGATGATTGAATGAGGGATGGGTTGAATTATAATTGGTTTTGTCCGGATGCCCTGTATCCACTTATACGCCGTTCCAAATAAACAAAAGTCGGATTCTTTGGGTATCTTTTTGTGTTTGTAAATGTTAGAAATTGAAGCTGTTTGGTTGGGGTTTTGATATTAAGGCGAGGCAACGAGAGAGCTGCGCAAGGTCGGACCTAACCGTATTTAGACTAGTGTACTCCACGGCTGGACTCCCGCGAGGTCAATCTACAACTTCAACATCAAGTCAAATTGAACCCTGCCAACTGCCTTTGCGTCTGCGATTCAATTGATTTGTACCCCAGTCGCAAAAATGCAGAAATCCTGCAGTCCATCGACTCTTAACAGTCTGCGGACTGCCTTACGATCGAAAAGAGGAATTGAAAATGTACCTCTGAGCAGGAAGTTATCTGATGTCACTATCACAAGGACCGGAAAGCCCATTATTCGTACCCAGGGTGGCAGGTAAGCATTCCGAGACTGGTTCTTCACTCCTACAGACCTTCTTACTAACGTATTGTACTATAGATCATCTCTCGGAGGTATATCTGCTTCCAAAGCTGCAAAACCCACAATCAACATAAGCCTAATTTGAGACTATAGGGCATACCGCAACCGTCTTTGGTGCAACTGGATTCCTCGGGCGTTATATTGTGAATAGACTCGGTACGCAAATCTTCATCTATGATGCAAAGGAACTTGGGCTGATATGGGAGCGGTTTAGCAAGACAAGGATGCACAGTTATTATCCCTTTCCGGGAGGAAATGGCCAAACGACATTTGAAGGTTTCCGGTGATTTGGGCAGAGTCATTTTCATGGTATGGCAGAAAACCTGTGGATAGTATTTGGGTCACTTTGACTTACTTTGGGTAGGAATACGATTTGAGAAACACACAGTCTTTGGAGGAGAGCGTTAGGCACTCTGACGTGGTCTACAATCTTGTTGGTCGTAATTATCCCACTAAGTATGTCTCAAAGAAGATCATCTACAGATGAATACTCATTAGTATCAGGAACTTCGATCTCGAGGATGTACATGTCGAAGGAGCAGAGCGAATTGCCGATGCTGTTGCCAAATACGACGTGGACAGATTCATTCACCTTTCTTCCTACAACGCAGACCCCAATTCACCATCTGAGTTCTACAGAACCAAGGTATATAACCCAACTCTTTCAAACAGCGATCCATATGACTGACAAGTATCCCTATTAGGCAAGAGGTGAGGAAGTTGTACGCAGTATATTCCCAGAAACTACAATTGTGAGACCTGCTCCATTGTTTGGTTTTGAGGATCGTCTTCTCCACAAGCTTGCTGGATTCACCAATATCTTCACATCCAACCATATGCAAGAGCGTTACTGGCCAGTTCACGTATGTTGTAAATTCTTCAATTGCATGACTTCCTATTGACAATCCCTTTCAGGCACCTGATGTAGGCCAAGCACTTGAGAAAATGCTTCAAGATGATAGCACTGCATCGCAAACATATGAGCTTTATGGCCCCAAGAATTACTCAACAGCAGAAATCGCTGCTTTGGTAGATAGAGAAATCAACACCCATCGTCGACACATCAATTTACCAAAGAAAATTCTTAAGCCAGTTGCTGGGGTTTTGAACAAAGCTCTCTGGTGGCCTGTCCTCTCTGCTGATGAGATTGAGCGGGAATTCATTGATCAAAAGATCGATCGTTCCGCAAAGACATTCCAAGACCTTGGAATTGAGCCAGCAGAGCTTAGCAGTCTTACTTTCCATTACCTAGTATGCATAATATTCTACCAAAATATGGAGCCAGAGATACTAATTTTAAATAGTTGGGATATCGAAGTGCAGCATTCTACGACCTACCACCATCGACAGAACGCGAGAAGAGGGAAGAGAAGAAATATTTGCATGTCCTTGATGACCAGTAGAAGGCTGGTTCTGGATATGGAATGTATTCATAATAGCATGCGAATTGTACATATGCCTGAAATATTTGAGAACTTCCCTTGTTGTGTGTGATACTCCAATTCTAAACCACCATCCAAGGATGATACTTTTGTTTGAAGATTAGACGACATAAGAACACCCCCTTTTCTAGACCTAACGAATTTCGCATATCAATAATTTTTCATCAACTTATTATTTGAGTGAAATTCAAGATCTCACTACAGCCCCACATTTTTACCCCTCCAAACCCCGTCCACAATTTTCCACCATCACGTTCCTTGAAAATAATTTCAATCATCAGCGATGGAGAACACAGAAGATGATGATATGCCGTGAGCTTACTGCGACTGAAGAATATTCGAAAATTCACTAATGATATGAAATAGCGTTTTGTCGGGCTCTGCGCTTGATGCCTTGAAAGAGTTTTACAAAGACCGAGATGCGCATCAACAGAAATTTGAAGACTTGAAGCAGCGGGCTGAAGATCAGGCTGATGGTGTGCCTTTGACTATGGATGCTTTCGCTGAGGATTGGAATGAATCGCAATTTTGGGTCAGTCGTCTTGGATTCGATTGCGGAGTTTTGGTCGCTTATAAGATGTAGTATTCTAATGAGACAGCCACAATCCTCGCACAGGAACTCCTGAGAGATGCTGTTGCTGATACGGTTATTGCTGTTGTATCGGCTCCAAGCGTGTTCATACAGTTGAAGAATATTGTTGTAAGTTAAGTTTGTAGTAGAAGACAAAGTATGGCAATGAAGTTAATATCCGGAAGGCAGGGTGGGCGGCGGACAAAAGGCCAACGCTTAATTTATTGGAGTTTGATGAAAGGTTTGGCGTGTTTCCGGAGTTTAGCTTCTATGATTTCAATAATCCTTTAAAGCTTCCTTGTGAGTTTTAAAGTTCCTGGCGATGATGCGGGTGGAAATATTGCTAATAATGGTCCTGTAGCGCATTTGAAAGGATGTGCCGATCGTGTCATATGTGACCCGCCATTTTTGAGCGAGGAGTGTCAAACTAAAGGTACACATTCGATCTGTTTCTGGCTAGGATGGTTAGGATATGACACTGACTTCTGTAGCATCTCTCACTGTTCGATGGCTGTCGAAATCGTGGGGTCAAAACGAATCGTTGATGTCGTGGGGGCAAGAAGAAGCGCCGCCATCTAAGCTTATCGTGTGTACAGGTGAACGGGTAGGAGATATTGTGAATAAGCTTTATCGACCGTAAGTATTGTCTGTTCTTTTGCTGGTGGCATGTTAGCTCACATAAAACAGACAAGGTATTGCAACTACGACTTTCCTTCCGGTGCACGCGAAGGGGTTGAGTAACGAGTTCTTTTGCTTCGCTAACTTTGAATGCGAACATTGGACGTGGAGAAAGTCGGATGGGGAGAAATAGTGTATTCATAACTAAAGGGTATCTATTCTCCATCACAAAAGAATCAAATACATGTCAAAGAGCGGCTCGTGCCTTTAACTTCCATCTATCTTGCTCTTTCACCACTCTCTCATCCGAGTGCAACTTATTCAGAATCTGAACAATGCCACCATTCGCTGGTATATGAAGGTTCTCTGGTACATGCTTATATATTATCTTCACAATCTCCATCGAGGTCCACTCATCCGCTTCCTCATCACTGGAAACAGTGACTCCGGGGTTGTTCTTTGCGGACTTCAGCAGTTGGATAACCTGGGACTCTCTTTCTTTTCGGTGCTGGATGTACTCTCTAATTCTACTAGGTCCATCTTCTAATACTGCACCATGTCCTGGATATGCTTTACCACTAAAGAGTCCCTTCATTCTTTCAAGACTGTTCAAGTAAGTCACTAAGTCCTCAAACACTGCAGTTCCATGCCCCAACACGTTGTCTCCAGTGAACATGACATTCTCTTCTTCGAGTAACAGTGCCATGTGATCGTGTGTATGGCCTGGGGAATGAACTGCACGGAGAGTTGCACCCTCTGTTGCGAATATCTGGCCATCCTTGATATCCGTTTGTCCTTTTTCTGGACTGTTCTTATAAATGGTCGTTTTTGGTGAGTATTCTAATAAGTGGGTGACTCCTCCCACATGATCAGGATGCCTAAATTTCTGAATTAGTGACTGTGAGCTACGGTCTTTGAAGTGAACAAACTCACCAATGTGTGAGAATACAAGAAGTAATCGTAGCTTGTTCTTCCTTCAAAGTCTCTTTCAGATTCGAAATCCAACTTTCCTTCCCGTCGCCCGTGTCAATCAGCAATCGATCTCTTCCTTTTCCAACAAGATATGTATTCGTCCCTATAACCTCGTCAGAACAATAAAACTTTCCACCTCATACTCTTATATCAACCTTGCAATGTAAACTATTCGATATCAGCTGACATTGCACAATCCAGCTCCTTCGTTCAAACTCCTCACCTTTCCCGGATTCCCACCAAGGATCCGGATGACAGTAGGACTCAATCGCTCCACTTCTGGCAGTGACACTAGTTGCGTTACCATTTTCTTGATAGTATTCTTGAGGGATATCATCAATGTAAGTAAAGGTTCATTCTTTGATGTCGGAGTAGATGGCTCTGGAAGTGATGCAATGCCGATAAGCCTCGGTTCATTGATGGCTGTTTGATAAGGCTCTACGGAAGCGAAAAAACAGGCCGGAATTGAGTACTGTGCACACCACCAAAATAACAAGACTAAAATGTACTCAATTCCGGCCTATTTTTTCGCTTCCGTAGAGCTTGGTGTCAATAACCTTGAGCAAAGAACGCGGGAAGATGAGACGAGTTGATGGTATTCGATACACTGATGTCAAAGTTTCAACAAGGAAGTATATAGATATCACATATAATAGAGGCATTTTTCAATCTGGTCCTGTATATGTTCGATGGCTTCACGTTGTGACTTCACACAAAGTACAGGAGAGTAGACAAGGGCAAATATGCCTTTGCTAGACAAGCTATCTATTTCGTTGATAAAATGGATGTATAAAATTGGAAGATATACTAACTTTTGCTCCCTCGGTCCTATCATGTCATCCGGGATTGTATGTAGCCAGGAGAAGAGACCGTTTAAGAACACTGGAGTACATTGTAAGACAACATACCTTCCTGATACCCATTCGAGTACAAGAAATTCATATAGGGGACCACAACCCCAGTCCCCGAAAATAGCCTTTCGATATATTGCCACTTAGTGCCTCACCGCCCGACCGTTTTTCCGCAAGGCTTACCATTTAAGCTTCACATTAATCCATTAATAAATGTTCAGAAATCAGAAATCCATCAACGAATTTACCATTTTGTCGCAATTGCAGGGGATCTGCAAATCTAAAAATGTCGACATCTAGACCAGTAACTCCAGCTTCTCCTCGGTTTATAAAGATTAAGTCGCCACAACCCGGAGTTCCTAAATATGGCTGTCGTATGTTTCTCAATCCATTCGTGTCGTATTCTCAGCCTTCCCATCAATTGCTAATATAACATCATAGAGCATATTCAACAACTGTTGAATCCGGCCCATGATGAACGCATGAGAAATACAATTACATATTATAAGAATTGTTTGAGAGTGGTTCTAGATAATACACCAATTGTACCTCAGACGTCTAAGACACCGAAAGGCCCGCCCCTCACTTCTCTGACGCCAAATTACCTCTGTTTGCAATGTGAACGAACGGCTACGGCTCAGGATCATGTAAAGCATGGTCAAGAGACTTCACACAGATTTTGTATGTTGGTTTGCAATGTCGATGTTCAAAACCTCGCTAATCAATGACATACTCAGATGTTGAATCGAGGACGGGAGCTTTGTTTTGCCAAATGTGCAATGATTTTGTTTGGGATCCTACACTAGAGGAATTGAGAGTGCGCAAAATTGGAACTAGGTCGTTTTCTAGTAAGTCAAACATGAGTTTCATACCATCATTGAGGTTTGTTGTGGCAAGCTTCGATTAGGAGTTCTTCGGCACTACCTGCAGCTCCACGGTGTCTGCATCACAAATACCCAGACATCCCGGTTCTATTTTGCCTTATATCATCTATTATCTAGCTTTTGCCAGCGGCGTTAATGTGTCTTTTCACGCAAAATGCTGATTTTGTCTGCCACTTTAGGTCGGAAGCGAAAACATGACGAACTGTTTACAGACGCCACCAAAGAGGACCCAAAATTTATATCCATAAACACAATGTCAGCTCCTTGTAGAGCAAGTGGTGTTAGGGGTATCTACAATATGGGAGCCACCTGTTACATGAACGTCATTCTTCAATCTTTCGTTCATAATCCTCTGCTTCGAAATTTTTATCTCGGAGACGGTCACCAAGCAAGCGAATGCGAACAAAAAAACTGTATGAGTTGCGCTATGGATGATATGTTCCAAGATTTCTATTCGCAAGAGATTACAACAGGATATTCAGCTTCAAATATACTCGCTAGCTTTTGGCTTTCGAAGAGAAAAGCATATGAAGAATTGGCAAGTAATAAAGAGCAAGACGCTCATGAGTTCTTCCAGTTTCTTACCGAAGAGTTGCACGAAATTAATGGTGGATCACGAGCAAGCGATCCAGAAGACAGCAGCCCAAATCCTAAGCGATCAAAAATGGATCAAGGCTGCAAATGCATTGTCCATCAGACATTTTATGGAAAACTCCAAAGCACTATCACATGTCAGAACTGCGGAGACGTGAATACATCGGTTGAGTCCTTCCTAGATCTAAGTTTAGGTCTTGATATTATTCAGAAAAAGAGCAAGATAAAAGCAGCTACTGGCACGATAAGTCTTCAACGTTGTCTAGACGAAGAGTACATTCGACCTGAACGTTGCGAATATTCATGCAACCAATGCGATACTTCAGAGGCAAAAAAGCAACTCAGTATCAAAAGTCTACCCAACGTATTGTGCATTCAACTCAAGGTAAATATCTCTATCTTATCACCAAACTACAACAATAAAAGCAAAGCTAACACGTAAATAGCGTTTCAAGCAAGATCCTAGAGGTCTGGCCTCAAAGATCGATACCACTGTCACCTTTCCACTCCAATTACACATGCTTCCTTACACCAATCGTGCTCGTGGTGTAGACACGAAGAATAACTTTGAGCTGGCCAGATCGTGTACTTATGATTTGCAGAGTGTTGTGGTTCATGTTGGCAATTTGGAAACTGGTGAGCAAGCACTACATTCCCCTCCCCGATTTTTTCTTTGAAATGCTGGTGAAGAGGTTGCTAATAAGAAATTTGAAAACAGGTCACTATGTATCCTACTCTCGAGTCGGAAACCAGTGGTTCAAGTTCAATGACCATAATGTTACTTTAGCGAGTAAGAGTCAAGTATTGAATGAACAAGCATTTTTGCTATTCTACGTTATTCAAAGTCTAGCTTGATGATGTTGTCGGGAGTGAGGGTGGCACAAGTAGAATGGATATCATATACATAATAATAAGAACGAAAGAACTCATCATTACATGAGAGGAGATGGCAGAAGCTCAGAAAGCAGAGCGGAACGCAGGAATATGGTATACATATAAAGTACTTTGGGTTGGAGCTTAGAGCATATGGTTTTGCATTCAAGGCGTTAAAAGTTGCGGGTATTTCTTGATGGGATTTGGAGCAGGATTTGGCTGGGGGTGCATACTTGGTGATTCATGGATGATAGAGATTTGAAGGGAGGCGGAAAAGAGGGGAGAAAAGGGGGTTATAAATGGTGTTTCTTTATTTCTCAAAGAGAAATGCTTGTTTATGTTACTTACATATACCCATTATACAATACAGAAATTGTATTTTTTCTTTTCAGAGAGAATGAATCTGGATAAATTTGGAGGTGGTTAGGAGAAGGGAGAGCAGTGATGAACGGTGATATAGGTGTGTAGTGTTCTTGATCGTTGTTTATTGATCGTTCGACACAATGTATTCGATATCTACTACTTTACTTTGAGAGGAATAGGTGAACTGACTTGATGTTGGATATAGGTAAGAACTAGATGAAGCGATCAAGGAGTTGATTAAAATAGATCATGGCTCTATATCCGAAGATGTGTCGATCAGACCGGGACTGTCGTGGGCAATGAGGTGGTACGGGAAGTGGGGTGATAGTGGTAGTGGTAGGGGAATGCATAGGGTAGGGTGGGATAGGGTCTGTGTGATATGATGTGATTTAAATTTACTATAGCTGCTGCCTGAGGGGTGAGAGGTGAGAAGTGAGAAGTGATGGGAATGGAGAAGTAGATTACTAAAGTTTGGTAGTTTTTTCTTATAGCAGGGGTACGAGGTGCAATGGGTGGTTTTCTTTTAGTATTTTTGTATTTTTTGGGGAGTGCGGGGAGTGCGCTGTATGGGAAGTATGTAGACGAGTTGAGAGAAATAGAAATAGGAAAGGTTTCTGGCGGTGTGTATGTATGTATGTACGTATATATGTGGTTGCCATTTTAACCGGCTCGGAATCGGGAGAGATGGGTTGCCGGTGGGATGGAAGGCCTGCTGATGATGATAGATACTGCTGGGTGGGATGGGGTGGGGTGCGGGTTTTGCTATTATAGAGGATCTTGGATCGGCACAGATTGGGGGAATTGGAATGATCTGGACTTTATGTGGATGAATATTTCTTGGGTATTTTACATACCTACGTTGGATTTTATGTCAGAGGGGGAAGGTTAAGCAATAGTCTGTCTGTGTGTTGGTGGTTATTTAGTACTGGCAAGTTTGGCCAGTTCTCGGATTCCGAAGTATGCCGGGGATATGTTAGCAGGATCTACTCGAGTATTATGATCTGATAGTTCATAGATGAACTGAGCTCGCTGAGGTATTGGACAGGTGATATTATCTGATCGAAGATGGGATAATGGAGAATACTACGCTGCAACGGAAATAAAGAATGAATGCGCGAAGGTTTTAGATGCCATGGCCAATGATGCGAGGAGATGGTGTTTAATATCCGATATACCCTAGTTTGCAGTGTGCAGTGTGCAGTGAGAGCGAGAGGGGTGGGAGCTAGGACCCCCTCTTTCGAAGGATGGGAGAAGCGAGCTGTGTTGAGAAGGCTCTAGTGGCGGTCTCGGCGTGGAACGGGATGGTCGATGGCGTCAATCTTGATGAAATGTGGTTCGTCGTGTTTTTTGTTTGGGTTTTGGGAGGCGTGAAAGACTGGAAGTCGATGTACATTGTAACCTCTGGACGTTGGCGGGGAGGTTTGATACTATGTGAAAGGCTGACGAGTAAGAAACGTGGTGACCGAGTGTGTGTTTTTGGAGAAGCTTGGTCTGTCAGCACGAATATGTTTTGATAATCAGATGATTGTTTTTCAAGGGAATTGCTAGATATCGGTATGACATGGTCGGGGAGGCATAAGACATGACATGTGTAAGTTAGGGACAAGACGCCTTGTCGGTTTATCTATGGTCGCTATGAATGATAATTCCGATGTTTCCGTCACCACTTGCATGGTTTGAGAAATTGTTCTGTTCCTCGTGCCACGATGGGCGCATGCAAGAAGTTGAAACCGTGATGAGATTGTCCCACCATGAATGAGTCCGGATGAATTTTCACAGCCTGCCAGGTATTGATTCCTAGCTTACTGAAAGAGACGTAGGTGAGGACATTGATGAATCATGAATGAGTCTTCGGAAATGTCGGAGTTGAGTGTCGTTGAAATGGCTCGATGGCTGAAGTAATAAATGTGGAGGTAAGGAACGAAAGAAAACGTGGTGGTTGGATGATCTTCGATGAGAGAGCATGGATGGATAGTAAGCATAGGGTTACTAGTAAGTACATGGCATGGGTGGAACGGATAGCGTTGTCCTCGAGCTATCATAATGATCTCAGTCACGAGCGGGGAGCGGGGTCATGATGTTGGGTTGGAACTTCATGTTATTGGTGAAGAGTTTTCATGTGAGGAGCTTTTCTTTTCTTTCCTTTCTCTTTTTGGTGCAGCCTCGTTGTTGACTTGCTGTTTTAATGGAAAAAGTACCTGGGTAGCATTGTGTGAAAAGCACCGGCGGAAAGTATATTATTAATTGTCGATTAGTGATTATCAATTAGTCATTGCGAGTCTAACAAGAACCGGAGTATGGGAAGGCTGCTGTGTCAGCTGTGTTGTCAGATCTTTGATGCAATTGAGCTGAGATGGTTGAGTCAATGTGTGTTTTCATTGAATTCGAATTCCTTGTAGGTAATATCTTCATCAAGATGACATGCATGGAGCCCTGGGTAGAGAAGCTTCTGCGGTCTCTTCTTGATAGTATGTTATGTATGTGTGTATATGTATGTACATCTTGTCGCGCGGTTGTTTCGTTGCGCGATTGTTTCGTTGCGCAGATGCTGTTTAATCTGAGTGTTGAGTATTGATATTCTGTGGATACACTTACCTAGCAATACTCTGACCACCTTGTGCGGAGCTTAATAAATACCCAACATTCACCAGTCTAACGCCCCACGTCATATTCATGCACGCCAAGCCCTATAGCTTTTCTCGTGGCTTACTTACCCAACTTCAATTACCCACCTGAGCTAGATACCGAGAATTCTGGATGAGAACAAAGAAAACCGAGAGAGAAAAAAGACATGCAACGATGTGAGAATTCAGAGAGAACCCATTACAAACAGCTGAGATCATAATCAATAATCAACTACTTCCTATTGCCCGACGATATCATGTATTATCCTTTTGAAGGAGAGAACTCAAGTATCAGGTCTGATGGAAAAGTCGGATGATATCACACATTTTAAATGCCGCCGCTTGCGGTAGTTAGCTTATTGCTTCCAAATGTTAGCTTAGTCATCTATAAAAATTACATTTGTGTACCTAGCCCATCGAAAAAAATCAAGAATCAAATGCGATCTAGAATTCATTTGGGAGCAAGCAACAAGACTCAAGAGCACTCAAGGTAGGTAAGGTCGGGTAAGGTAGTAAATCCGCCAAAATCTCAGCCTGGGTCTTTCGCAAGTAGAATACCGAATATCCAATCCCTAGTCACTTGGAACCTCGTACTAGCTGACACCTATGAATATGCACATTTACATTTCAATCAATAGGGCGCGAACTTGGTCAGTGGAGTAAGAAGTTCAAAATTCATTGTTTCATTTGATATCGGAAACTACGGAGTTATCACCGTTGGCAAAATGGCTTTCTTTTCTTTTCTTTCACCTCATTCTCATGATTTCATCACGGGAAACCTATTTATTTGTTGTCATCCTGTGGGCAATGTTTCTACCTCCTTCCGGCTTCTTTACCTACAAATCCTCCTTTTCGGCGTAAATACAAGACTATTCTTCTAGAGCGTCTCTTTCTTTTGTTCCACTATTTTGTTTTCATCATCAGTATACATATTTACTGAACGCCGCATCTGTGATTTCTTTTCACCTCATCTTTCCCTCTTCCATACACCTTGAGATACCCAGATACCCAAATACTCTAGATTGCTTACATTGTACCCCTTTTCACACTCAACACTTCCTTGTTGTCATCGAATCTTCTACTACTACTAGCACAGTACGAAATATATTCAGATGCCTTCACATCTGCGGAACCTCGCATTATGTAGCAGTCTTATATTGCTCGGACTTGCACCTCTGATAGCCGCACACGGCGATGAAGAACCGGAAATGGATATGAGCATGCCAATGAGTCCGGTAGCCACAGCTATATCTACAGCCACAGTTTCGGCCGGCATGGACAATACCGTGGTGGCCGAACCCTCTAGTTATTTCCGATATCCTGAACATGGAAGTCTGATGGTCGCTCACATTATACTTATGACCATAGGATGGGTGTTCGTTTTGCCAATATGTGAGTAGTTCGGGAACAGTGAATTGTCTCCAGAATCTAATATACTTAGGTGTAATGCTCTCGATTTCTCGATCTCGATTGAGTCTCCCTGCACAATTCGCGTTTCTAGCTGTCAACGGGGGTGGTCTTCTCTGCAGCATAATATACAATGCATCCACTCCAGACCTTTATTCGAATAATTTTCATCATAAATTGGGGTGGTTTTTGATATGCGTAGTTACTGCACAAGCGCTATTAGGGGTTATCAGTGCCTACGCGGAGCGCAGAGACGAGAAGGGACAGGAGAACTCCGGATATATTCCGGTTTCGAGAGAAGCAATGGCAGAGCATACCCGTATGCACGAACGACCCAAACCTGTTACCAGATTGTCGGATGATAGTGGTCAAGGCACTGAACCAAATACTGAATCTATACGAAGCCAATCGATGTCTCTGTCTGGAGATGATGAAAATACTCTAAATGAATCGGAAAATGACGAATTGGAAAAAGTGGGGTTGATGGAAGGTACCCAGGTGGATCAATACTTGTCAAAACGACTTGCGGGATTCCTTTCTGCGCGTCTTCTGGGAATAATCCGACTTGCATTTGGCGTTGTGGATCGGGTAATCCTTCTCCTGGGTTATGCTATTCTCACATCCGGGTTCGTCACCTATGGTGGTTTATTTGTAAGTTTCGCTAGCTCCATGAATATAAGTATCTTCAGAAACTAAATGGCAACGCAGAAAGGAGTAGAAGTTTACAGTGGTCTTGCGCACTTTATTAAAGGTGGAGTTTTCTTCTGGTATGGAATTTTGACTCTTGGTCGATGGGCAGGTTGCTTCGCCGAAATTGGTTGGTCTTGGAATATCAAACCTCATAACGAGCGGCGATTTACTCCAACCGCTGAGTTCGTGGAAAGTTTCCTTATTTTCTTCTATGGCTCCACGAATGTTTTCTTGGAACATCTGGCTGCTTGGGGGAGTGCATGGAGCGCACAAGATCTCGAACATGTTTCAATCACTATTATGTTTATTGGTGGTGGATTGGTGAGTCTTTGAGATTATAAAATGTTAAACACTTCTAACTTGCATAGTGCGGTATGCTTATTGAGTCGAACAAAATTCGCAACCTTTTGAATACCACAGTTCGACAATCATCATCTCAAATGTCCTCCTATCATCCAGAAGCTCAAGAACCTAAGTCCTATAGGTTTTCAATGAATCCAATCCCGGCTTTAGTCGTTTTGCTATTAGGAATGATGATGAGTTCTCACCATCAACATTCAATGGTCTCAACTATGATCCATGGACAATGGGGAACTTTACTTGTGGGTGCAGCATTTGCACGTGCCGCTACTTATGTTGTATTCTATCTTTCACCACCAACTTCGATTCTTCCTGGTAGACCCCCTACGGAAATCATTACAGCTTTCTGTTTGATGGCTGGAGGTTTAATTTTTATGGCTAGTGTATGTCATTTCTTTTCTCACTTGAATGTATCAAGACTAACAGAATTGTAGAGCAAAGATACAGTCAAGGCAATTGAAATGAATGATCTCGATGCAATGTTTGTTTTTACAGTTTCCATGGGTCTCATCACATTTTTGATGGCTTGGATTATCTTGGTGATTGCAATCAAAGGTTGGGCAATGAGAAAAGAGAAGAGATGGGGCAAGAGTATTGATTATGAGGTTGATGGGACCGCATAGAAATAATGCTGGCGGATAATGATGGTCTTGGGGAAAGATAATATGGGGAAGAGGTGGGATAATATATAGATGTGTTATGATGTTCTGGATGGATGGATGAGAAGATGACAATGGTAATGCTTATGAGGGGATGGAGTTATGGCGTCAAGATACCATGGATAGTTTGATCTTTTTGGTTCGGGTTTGGAATTGGAATTGAAAGTCTTAATTGTGAGAAGCGGAAGGCGAGGAGAAACATATTAATTGAATAATGAGATTGAAGCTTGAGGAGTAGAATGTCTTGTTATTTTTGCGCAATCAGCGTGATCGCAAAAATGGCAAATAGTATCAGTGACAATAATTTTAGATATTCTATGCTCTGCTCTGAGGATTGAATACACCTCTGTATGCACACAGCACCGTTCGTTCGTAAACTAGAATTGGATGTCAGAATGAGGATTTATCGAATTAAAGACAAATCTCAATGACACTGATACATCTCTTATTTCTTTGACGAACGGCAAACAATTCCATCAAGATAAATCCATCTTATTTTTAACATCTACAACATCTGTATTGGAAATAGAAAAAGATGTTTGTTACTAGCATACTGCTTAGTATCATATATATGATTTCCAACCATCTGATATATATCTCATCCACACCTTCCCTTCCCAAACTTCCCATGTTGTGCAGTATTGGGAACAGCTCAGCCATCCCCGACCCACCCCCCTCACCTCCCACATCCGAACATCCCCCGAGCCCCCAAGGGGGTCCGAGCACCACAGCCCACGAAAACCACGCGCGAAGGGTATATATACATCCAAAGCACAGTTTACCAGTCGGAGTGGGACAAGCTAGCTCAGAATTCATTTCTTGCCTTTTACCAGAGATGACCGTGGCTCATGCCCAAGATACTCCATTCTTCAAATCTTTGTAACACACCTTCTGATTATTCAGAGCCGATTTATTTTTGGTTTTTGGAAGGGCTGCGAGGGAGGATGGTGCGAGGGGATATTTTTTGGGGGGGTGCGAGGGTAGAGAAGCGAGTGAGTGGGTTTTTTTTGTGGGGGTGTGGAGATGGAGATAGATATGGATGGATGGGAATTGGTGTGTATGTGTATATGTATGTATGTGTGTATATATATGTGTATATATATGTGTATATGTGTGGGTATATGTATATATATGTGTGTATGTGTGTATATATATATGTATATATATATGTGTGTATATATGTGTATGTGTGTATATATATATGTATATATATATGTGTATGTGTATATATATATATATGTGTGTATATATGTGTATGTGTGTATATGTGTATGTGTGTGTGTGTATTTTGTATATTCTGATTTTTGTAGTGAGGTTTACAATGTTGTTTTGATGAGAGAGTTTGTTTACGATCTTGCAGTACTTTGGAGATTGAATGATTGTTTTTAATTATTTTTGGCGTGGAAGGTCTAGGTAAGCGTTGTCAATTATTTGGGAAGAAATTTGCAGATGCCAATTAATTGCTGCTTGATTTTCACTTATGGCAGGATAGAATGTTGATGGATTCAGTTTTCATTGATTCTGACTACAAATTGACTGGAGAGTGTGAAAGCATCGAATATTTCGAGCTATTTTGGGTTTGATTTATTGATTGTTTTGATTGCATAGTAGGTAGAATGATTGTCATTTGAGAATCCCTTGTCGCTGAGCTGCAATCCCAAAGATACATTATTGAACACGATTTATTAATGAAGATGGTTTTGTGAGCTGAATATATAATTTGGCTGATACTGCTAAAACCGATAAATGATAGCATGGAAAATATCTCAAACCAATACGATAGTACGCATTTCCCATGGCAGTGAATCGCAATACTCGAAGTTTGAAATCTGTGCCAAACCTACCCTTTTGAGGGTTCCCTCTTCTGTACCGGGTTGGACAAGGAGACACATCGCACTGCTAGCATGAGAGGAAGCTTGGGAATTTCGGTCGAAATATCCGAGATGTTCGACTGCAGGGTCCCTCAAACTTGCAATCTGTACTATGGTGAGGTAATTGGAATCGCGTTGCACGGTAGATAGTCTTTGAATCGCCTGCTTTCTGCTGAGATAATCATTGGAATATCGTGTTGTTGGTATTTTTCGTTTTGGAGCTTGAGTTGTTTTTCGGGGCAATGATGCAGGGCTAGTTTTCCATTTTGCTACAAGAGTATAGATAGAAGAAGATACCCAGCGAAGAACACTTTTTGCCTTTCGTTGCAAGGCACTGACTTGTATAGGCAGGGATAAGCTCCAACTCTTTTCCGACGGTTCTGCATCAAAAATTAGGAGAATCTGATTTTCCTCTAAGATCCATGGTAAGCGAAGGTTGGGATTTGCTATAACCACATCTTGCAACGATTCCCACTGGTTTAAATGACGACAAAGGGTGCGGAGTCTGAGCTTTGCATCTAGAAGCCTTCCATTGGGATTTCCATTGACGGTTATGATCTCACAGCTAGATATATTAGCTTTGAATCTCGAGGTATCGAGTTTCCAACCATAGGCTGGATAATTGCCATAATTGTAAGCATTATTGGAGGAGCTGATGTCCCGGCTGGCCCAGCTCCATGAAGGTGCAATGTATGCTGCTGGGACGTTCACCGGCCACTGTGTTCTCCAGAGAAGGCCAGCATGGGCGTCTTCGGCCCATATACCTGCCCAATAAGTAAATCCGGACTGTGCTTCGATTTCTAGGATTAATGCAGCCAACGCAAAGAGCCTATCAGTCTCAGAAGTAAGGGTACGAACCGCATATTCATTGACTAAGCTGTACCACCGCCTCCGTATGTTAAACAACTGAGCATGTAAGGGCCCGAAGTTGTCATATATATGTCGTTGCTATTATTTCCAATATGCGGTACGACAGGCACCAGCCTCAATCAAGAAGGCTACAGAGGCATATCACAGAACATGGTGTGACGGCGCCTCAAGTATGCAAGCGATGGCATGGAGGAAATTCAACGTCTGAATTGTAACGCTGATCATGAAGAGGATTACAAGGCATCTGGGCCTAAGATATCCTTTGATTAGCAATCTAGAGGAACAAACTAGGATACTAAAGAGTAACTTGATGTCGACTGTGATATAAATGTTTTGTAAATTCTGTCGATAGAGCATGAAAATTTAGGGAATAGACAGTATGCTTTGGAAACGGTTGGCATCTGATCATTTATCAACCACACCCGCTTAAACTTACCCAGACGGAAAACGGAGCAACTATAACCGAAGATCATGATCATCAAAATCTACCCATTCCTCTCTCCTTTCATCTCATATATATCCACACTTTACATTTTACACTTCATCCCATTCCTCTCTCTCAAAACAATAAAACGAAAATTAACACCTAAGAGAACGATTGGGCAGATATTGGTGATTTCTTCCATCTTCCCTGTTCCTCATCAAGCGAACCTTCAAACAAGTGACGTCCTACCCTGCCATCCCAAACTGCAGCCCTACCAACATCACATCACCACACTCTCATACGATACGATACAAAATAACCAAACAACCAAACAACCATCTACAATCATGACTACATATTCTTCCACTCCACTCTTCGGCGGCGCCCTCATAGTCGATCTCCCATCTACATTCGCCGACGTCAGGTAAGCTCTCTCAAGAAAAAACCAACCAACACCAAAACACATGCAGAGCCCCACATCCACTCCTGACGAAAACTCAAAACCATCACCATCACCATCAGCACCGAACTAACAATTCTACAGTACAATAAGACAAGTTCCCGATCATCAAGAAGTCTATTTGGATAAAGATGGCTTCACCAGTATCATATTCGATATCACCGAGCGAGTCGGCACTGCGGGTTCCAGCCCAGCGACCGACGGAGCGGCTATGACGACTCATTTGGAGGATATTGTTGATTCTGATCTGGACACTGTGAAAGTATGGTCGATTACTGATACTAAGTTTTCTAAATTGCCGTATGTACCTCACATTCATTGTTTTTTTCCCCCGTTCCTCTACCCTATGCTCCCATCCTCTCCTCTCCACCACGTCACATGACCAAGCCTTCATTCATCCAAATCTGACAACTCCTCAGCGAAAACACTCCCGCCTACACACTCATCGCCACTCAAACACCACCTCACGACCCTGATTCCCGCGCCTCAGCTCCAGATTTCACAGCCATAGTACTTAATCTCATCCGATTAGAAAGAGAGAGTACAGATATCTTAGTAACAATTAACGTGCCTCATATTAAAGGCGAATATTCAGCCGATGATGTGGATTTGCAATTGGGCAAACAGGGGAAATTGATTGAGAATGCTGTCGAACATGCAGCTAAGATTTGGGAAACGTTCAAGATTAAGGACTGGGGTCTTTTTGATGAGGTTTAGATGATAAAATGGGAAGGGTGATAGGTGAATAGCGATTTGGGGATTTCCGGGGGAAGACTGAGATGAATTGAAAGGGTACGGGGATTTATCTATTATGAATTTGGCTGGACGCTGGGGATTTGCTATGATGATGTTTCATGGGTTGTTTTTCAAATTTCCATTCCCTTTATCAGGACAGAGCAATGCGTATCTACAGAATTAGCATTCATTATGAAGATTAGCCTGAATAGTCAGAATTTCATTAGTTATTAAACAAATCTCAAATTCCAATTTGATCATCCTCTCACTCTCATGGGCTCGTCAAATCCAAGAAATCGAGTTTTCTCGCAACAACCTCCATATCCCCATCATCAGGTGTACTCTCCTTCTCCCCCGCTTTTGCAACTTTACTAGCTTTCTGCTCCTGATACCTCCTCGCCACTAACCCCATAATATCTTTCTGCGGACTCCCCGGATTCTCATCCCTGATCTTCTTCATATTCTCCTTTACAAAAATCTGATACTCATTCTCCTTCCCGTTCTTTGCCGCTCCCCTAGGCACCGGTTTGATCTGCGCCAAAACCCCCTTGCAAGCACCACACCTATGTCTTTGAGTATCGATACTTTTCGAATGTCTCTTAAACAGTGTTTTGCAACCGGCTTCCGTACACTCCCACACATATTTGTATTCTATCTCGTAAGAATGTTTCGTCGTAACCTCAATCCCGCGATCACCAAATTCATTCGAACACTTGGCAGCCCATTCTTTGAATTCCTTTCCGTGCGGATTCGTCTTGATATTCGAGATCATGAAGTTTGCCAGATGACAAAATTCGTGCGCGAGGACATTCAAAAGACGGTTTTCGTCGTCGATGACTTTTTCGGCGAGCTCGATCGATGCGTAATGACGAAATGTGGTGGGAGCTTTGCCATCGGTATTGGCGGTTAGGGGAGATTTGATGGTCTCCCGTTTCCAATTTGCGCGACCGGCGGTTGTGATGAGTTTTTTGGACCAGATGATTTGGACGCCACCGGTAGAGGCGGAGAGTTCGGCAATGCGGCCGGATGTGATTTTGGTGTCGAGTTCGAGGAGGAAATCGGAGGCGATGGCGTGTTTGGAAAGTGAAAAGGCTTTTTTGGAATCTTTGTCTATGCGAGGAGCTATGAATGAAGGGGGTTTCTTGAAAAGAGATTTGCCTCCTGAGGTTGACGGTGGTTGGAGCTTGGGTTTAGAGATGGGCTGGAGGGTTTTCATGGGGGAGTATTGATCGTTCCAATCGTTGACGAGATCTTGAAACCAGAAACTATCCATACTTGGACGGTGCGGGGTAGATGGTATGCGGGAGAGCTTTTTAGGTGATGCCAGGACTCGAGGTTTTAGTTCTGGACTTCCTGGGGGTGTTGATAATTTGACTCCTTTGGATACTTTTCTGGTTGAGGGGGAACTTGTATATATCAGCATACTTTCAATACTATGAGATCGATTTTCTTACAATCGTAAAACAGCTCCATTGTCATCAAAACTAGAAGAAGTCCCTGGTCGAACCTCAACTTTCTCATCTCTCTTTGGCGGCTTCAAGACTGGGGGGTTGAATGCAGGTGGTGTGTCTTTGTCGTCGAGTGTAGTTTTGTCTAGAAGCTGTCGTAGAATTTCTTCTTCTGTATCAGTACCGCTAGAATCTTCGACTACTGTCCTACGACCTCTGACCAGTCTTCGAGTCGATTTGGGTGGTGTTTTGAACACTTCAGAATCGTCATCGTCGTCTACTATGAAATCTGATAGATCGTCTGAATCATCATCTTCTTCCTCCTCCTCTGAATCAGCTACCGCAGGTTTCCGAGCCGTTGGTCTTCGTTTCTCGTTAAGATCTGGTATCCTAGGCTTTGGAGCTATTGGCTTCTTTTTTGGTTCATCCTTCAACGCCTTTGGCATCGGTTCAAAATCCGACAAATCGTCCGAATCATCTTCATCCTTTTCCTCTTCCTCTTCCTCTTCCGAATCGGCTATCCTATAATTCCGAGCTACAACTTTCCGCCCCTCCTCAAAATCCGGTATCCTAGGTTTCATAGCCACTGCCTTCCGCCTTGGTTCTTCCTTCGCTACTCGTGTCATTGGAACGGCCGAATTGGAAGCCGATATCTTCCTAGGCTCCGCACTCGACCGCTTCGTCCCCATACTCAATGGTTTCAAAAGCGGATTATCTGAGTTCTGCTTCAGAACGCGCTTCCTAGCTTTAGGTTTTGCATTTTCAGAACTTTCCATTTCATCACTCCCTAATTCTTTCACATTCGAAACCATCGATACTTTCTCTTTCTTCAGATCACTTTTCGGTTCACTCCGCTCGACCTTCGTGTTTGTTTTTTCTGATACTTTTTGTGATGTTTTTGTTCCTGCCTTTCCTCGAATGACTTCATTTACATTCGGGAATTCCTCATCACTACTGTATACCACGAGCCTCGCCATAATAGATATTGGTTTATAAAAATTGGCTGTAGTAAACTTTAAATTAATATCAATGAGTTGTTAATGAATCAGTTATCGTCTTTTTTTCCGGGTTGTGACTTCTATGTTGGCTCGGCAACGAGATGCTGATAAAGTGGGTTTTGTAGATTTAGCACCAGGACAGCTGTTTCACCCCTTTCTCGCAATTAAGGAATATGATTTGGTGAAATAGGTCTGTGTTTTTGAATGCTATCTTTCGTTTAGTTGGTGTACAATTGAAGCATAGGAGCAACATTGTAGATTTATGATATTCAAGCCTTACTACAAGCAGCTTCTGCCACACACGGGTAAATATTAAGGTTACAATACATCTCCAACATAGATATCATCCTCTCGATAACAGTTTATCATTCACTTGCGCGAAATGATGAATCATTACTCGTCCTCCTCCGAATCTACTCCCTGTGCTTCATTCTTTCCACCGTCAACCTTCTGTTCCTGCTTCCTCCACAAGCTAGCCAGAAATTCGTTTGTGCTAGCCTCTTCTATAGATTTGTCTTCTCTCTTTTTTAAGAATCTAGGAAATCTCAAACTTAATCCCTTTTCATCGCTTACAAGACCAATTGCCGCTCTATACACTGGACTAATTGTGACATCCGCATAAGCCATTTCCCAGACCTCTTGCGGTTCAAACCATACATCGGGATTTCCTCCTCGATAATCGACGTAATTCGGTTTGCCCCCAAGAACATGCTCGCCCCCTTCTTCGTAAAATTCTTTGTTGGCCTTGTAAAATGTATCACTAAATCCCGAGATACACTTACACACAGCTTCCAGAGTTCCCGTCTCTTCGTTGCGAACCGCGAGGAGAATTGGTGACCAAAACTTTGCTTTGCGTCCTTGACCATGCCAAGCAGCAACAGGTATCAGATCGAGTGTATCATATGAAGCACTGTAGTCTTTCTTTACTTTTAGCCAAGAATCCAATCGTTTGTCAGGCTCATAGGTAGATAATAAAGCTTTTCTTCGAGTTTTCTTCTCGGGCTCTTTATCTATAGGCTTCCTCTTCTCTTTTGATTGTTTCTGGGGCGTCTGGAGGACAGAGGACATTGGTTCATCTGAAGATTCCTCGGACTCAGGTAACGTAGCGTGTGGTAGATTATCCAGAATCTTCACCATAATTCCTTCACACTTTCGCTCTGTCGCACCTTTGAAGAATTCCAAAACAACCTCTGAGTCTTGAGAAGTAGCATCGATACTTTTCACCCAGGTGAATTGATTCGGTACCTCGACAAATAAGCCCCGAAGGAGTTCTCGCCTCTCCCGGAATGTTCGATTAAGAAGTGATTCGCCATTTAGATACATCAAATCGAAAGAGAACAGGCACACATTAATAGTAACACTTCCAATTGCCACGTCTTTCCTCGCTCGATTTGCTAATGATTGAAAGGGTTTCAGATCACCAGTTTCCCGATCGACAGAAACGACCTCTCCTTCCATGATGAAACTGTCAACTCCTTCTCCGCGAATCTTGGGTATTAATGCCACAAGATCAGGATATTTATCAGTCATGAGTTCTAGATGCCTTGAGAATATTGACACTTTGCCGTTCTCATCGCAATGAACTTGTGCTCGTTGTCCGTCATACTTATATTCGCAACTGAAATCTCTACCTTGAAGTTTCGTAAGCATTTCTGCAAGATCCCTAGTGATACTTCCTAACATAGGGCGTAACGGAATATGTAAGGCTAGTCCGCATCTAATTAGTAGTTCCTCGCAGACTCCGATCTCAAGTAAAACGGGTACCAGGTCGTTATAATTGGGTCTCTTTGCAAAACACGCTTTCACGATTTCCTCACCCTTGGACCATACCTCAGTCAAGCCTTCTTTCTTGAGTTTTGCCAGCTCTTGTGGTGATTTAAGAGGAAAGTCTGCCCCCGGAGGTTTCGATAGTTGGAAAGCTCGAGATAAGGCAATCAACATTGTAGTTTTCACTGCACCGATACGGAGCTAATAGACAGGATTAGTGAGAGATTCGACTTGGTGCTCCGCAAATTCACCGCATAGAGTGTATTGTAAAGACAGGTCTAATTACTTACATGTTGGCACAAAGTTCTAACAACATATCGACTCTCCTCTGCCCCTCTAGCATCTTGCAATAAACGATCAACAACTCGTTGCTTGATCTCACTACTGCCTGTTCCTTGTGTCTTGGCTATTTTGACTAAGGATTGATAAACTCCTTTTATTGTGAGTGGCTTTGGCTTTCTCAATGTAAAACTATGACTCTTCTTAGCCTCAAAAGCGACATCACCAGCATCACCATGTTTGTAGTAAAAGGTCTTCAATGACTAAGAGTCCAGCCCACACACAGTTTTCAGTGCCTTTGAAATGGCTGAGCCTCCCAATCCTAGTTCAAGGGATATGTATGGCGGTGAAATCGCATTCGTTGCCAGCCAGACCTTTATTGAGAATTAGTACAAATATAACACGGAACGTGTAATGTGGATTATGATATGAATATTTTGTATTTGCCCATGAAAGATTTGTAGGCACGGTGTGAACGTACAGTGGGTAGGAGAGCATCCGGATCACCCTCGATGATGATCCTTAGTAAATTGACTAAAGTATCTACAATTTTTATGCGGCTCTGAGTGCTATTCACGAGTACAAAACATCTTGTCAAGAGAGCATAAGACGCATCCCCTCCTTCTGCAGCCCAGTGTTTTTGCAGGTCAAACACATATTTCGAAGGTTCGAAAGTCAAAGGACTTTCATCCAATGGTATGTTCGATGAAATGTTATCTTCTGCTGTGCCAGCGGATTGTAGTGAAAGAGTATTTTTATTGGTATTTGGATTGGGCGATTTGATGTTTGGCTGGTCGTGTATGCCATTAATCGAGGTCCCTTCGTCTGTAGCTACCGCAGGGATTGGAGCCTCTGCAAGTTTCTCATAGATCTTCACCGAATGATTCTCGGCCACCTCCCCTTCGCCAATTGATTCCCGGTTCCATTCCTCTTGTAATTATCTAGCCAGTTGCTCATCAGACAATTCCGAGGGACCCGCGCTACCTAGACTGCTCAGGATTGGGGTGCCGGCTGGTCGAGACGACAGTCCTTCTTCATCTTTCTTTTGCTTTCCGAAGAAGAAGTCGAGATTTCGAGAACCACTCGACTTTGTATCATTGTTGAGCTTCCTCCGCTTCGTAGGCGTCCCCATGATCTAAATGCCTCTCGCCACTTGCACCTGGAATGGTGGAGTTGATTATTGTGAGTGTGCTTGGTATTATCATCTAAGCGCCATTGTAAGAACTGTTGCTAAGCGCAAAGGAAATTTTGATAAACTATTGAGTTTGAAACATCTCGAAAGACCCAAAGTGAGCTGTAGAATTGATAGAGAAAAAAGTTTATTGACAGCTACCTACGTAGTCAGATACATGTAGTCGTGAAAGTCCGCGCAGATTTCAGTGACGTCGTCGTCCTTCAAAAGAGACCCCGGAAAATGGAAGGTGCTTTCCACAATGCACGACATGGAAACATCAAAATAATCAATCGCTCTTTTCAATATTCGGTATTAAATCTAGCAATCGAGATTCAGATTTGAAAATAGAATTGAAATACCCAAGAGCTTCTAATTGACTCGGTTTCGGAGTTTTATATCATCCAATACATCTTTGATACAATTGTAACATTTTAAAATATAAATGTGTATTTTTGATGTTTAGCTGAATGAACGTTGGGTGTCCATGAATGCTGGAAGTGCTTTTGGGCGACGCTAAAAACTTAATTGTTACATAAACATCCCTACCTTACATTTATTTACCTTCACTAAGGACAACTTCAATTATCGCAACCGTCAATCGAAAAGGACCACCCAATCAATAATCATGTCGCTCCATATAGAGCAGGAGCGTAGCCCGCGGGCTTATTTGTGCAATCCTACCGACGATATACCAGTTGGGGAAAGAAATATTAGAGTTGAAGATTGGTTGAACGACAAAATCCAAACCACCGCAGATATGACAGATCTATCGAGTTTATTGGAGAACGTAGAGGCAAAGCAAAGACAGCTGGAAGAGCAGGTAAGTCGCAGTATATATGTTAACCTCATAACACTAGCTAACAAGGACTTCTCTTAGTTGAAAGATGCAAAAACCAAGCTCGCCGAGGCCAAGATATCTGCCGCAAATCATACTTCGTTGATGACCCAAAAGACTCAAGCGTTTGAGCAACAACAAGAGGACTTACGAGCGCGGATGATGATGCTTACATCTTCAAATACTCCAGAGGAAGCAGTGCAACGTCTGAAAGGACCGATGGAGAAGCTACAACAGGTCGAAGTGGCACAAGCATATGTTGAACTATTGAGGGATGTCAATGATTTGACCAAGGAAGCTCACCAAAATCTACCTGACAACCCTACCGAGGCCCTAAAGCCATATGTGCGATTAAAACAGCTTGCGATGACTTTACAAGCGACTCAGAATTCCACAGAAATTGCTGCCCCTCATCTTGTTTCCTATGTCGAACAGACTTCCAGTCATTTATGGACACAGATGGTTCAAATCATGGTCAAAGAATTCCGGGATGTACTCAAGGCCTTGAATTGGCCAAATCTCACTGTTGAAGTTTCTAAGGAATGGCAAATATGTTTTGGAAGACTTTTAGACCTGCAAGCTCCAGAAATCAGAGAAGCTCGAGAGCCTCTCGTACTTCTTCCTTTTGCTGTTCTAGTGAAGGAGAGTGAACTGAAATTTCGATATCACTTCATGGGGACTACGCCAACAAGTGCGAGCAGTGTTGTAAGTTTCTATCTTCCGCTCATGAAATCACTCTGACAAACATAGCTCGGGGAATATTACCTACATTGGATTCTTAAGGTTGTAGATTTGCATGAGGCTTATCTTCGAGACAATGCTGGACCTGTTCTGGCTGCGCACTTTTTGGGTAGTTCTTTATCAGGAAACTCACTTTATATAGATCCTGTATCTGCCTTTATCACAGCACTCTTACCATTAGTCAAAGAGAAGACCGATCTCGTTCTTAACGATATTCAGCATAACTCCGCGCACTTGAGTAAATTTATAGGCCAGTTAATGGTCTGGGACGATGCTATCCGAATCAAGTACAAGTATGACGGTGGCAATGCTGAAGTCGGCTGGGTTGGCGTGACTTGGCATGTTCTAGATAAATGGTTCAGTCCCTGGCTAGAAGCTCAGGAACGATTTGCTTTCCAGAGATATGAAGAAATAATGGAATCGCCAGGTAATGGAGATATTGACTACGATAGCAACGAGTCAAAGAAGACTAAAGGTACCTTTGGCGCTACCAAGGTTACTGATCTTCTGAAGACCATTACAACACAATATAAAGACCTTAGAAAAGTCTCACATAAACTTCGGTTCTTCCTCAATACTCAAATCGCTATTCTTGATAGGTACCAAATTCGCCTATCTGAATCTCTGGATGCTTATATCTCACTTACCTCAACGGTTGGCCGTATAGCTACAGGCGCTACCAAAGAACAACAACGGTCTGTCGAGGGAATGGCTGGACTCGTCAGTCTTTGCAAAGTCTTTGGTAGCGCAGATCACATTATCTCAACTCTAGATTTTCTTAGTAACGAAGCGGTTAGAACCTTCATTCAATGCACTATGATAACGACAGGTACTAATCTAGAGTTAGTTTTTCGTGGAATTATATTTTCAATTGGACGAGAGAGCACAAGGTGTACATCCGGATAGCGCCATCGCTGGCCCGATTACCTGTTCGGAACTAAAATTATCTACTTCACTCAAGCTAGGCACTGGTGAGGGAACCATCTTCGATACAACCATCCAAGGCTTCAAGAAGATACGGAGCAACGCGGGAGACCTTCTACAGAGAGCGATAAAATACCCATTTCCAACCGCTTTCAGGGCCTATCTCACCCAAGCGCAATGGACAACAGTTGGTCAAGATTCTCAATCTTGTAAGTCTTTTTCTCTCCTCCTAACATACTCCATTCATGTAAATCATTGATACCCTCTGAATCATTCGGTATCCGTGAAGAATTCGGAGTGTTTTGATGACCCATCGTCTGGTATATTCATTATGTCTAGCATTTTCACAACATTTGAATTGTTCAACTTGCTTGCATTTCCACGAGCTTTTGACTGATCATGTTTAGTACCATATCACACGTCCTCTTTGACAATATCAGCCGAGCTTGATCAACCTCTTCAAGTAATGAAAGAGAAAATGGCTTATCTTGAGAAAACCATTTCGTATCCTGCATTCATGCGAATTTGGCGTCAAGCAATCTCAGCCCTTGAAGACTTGCTCTTCAACGAAGTCCTCCTCCGACAGGATTTTACAACGTTAGGCGCAGCTCGCTTTTCCCAGGACCTAAAAGGTATTCAAAGCATCATCGGCAACTATCTACCATTAGAGGGTAAAGCATTCATGATGCCACGACTTACGCAGGGCATTGCTTTGCTAAATCTGCCTATAGAGGCACCAGATGAAGGAGTGATGTCTTTGTCTGAGGCAGCAGAGAAGATTTATGCTGGTAGAAATGAATGCGAGGGAGTTTTAAAAAGGTTGCATATAGATCTGTTGGACAATCCTACCGCGAGACAGATTATCCTCCGAAGAGTTGAGGCAAACGATTAAATTAAGTGGTGGATAATATGGATGGGCTATAGCATTGAAGGGGACTGTGACACAATCGTAAATCTTTGATCAGGTATCCAATATTTAGAAATAGCACAATACGTGACTCTTGAATAAAGTTTTGGCGAAATTTGAATATTGATAGATCTCCAACATGTCAAACAATTCAATCACATTCATAACTATGAAAAAATTCATCGTCAAAACGCATCTCAAATCATTGAAACCCTATAGTCCCAATGATTCCTTTTGATTATGTATCGAGTAAAACAAATATCTCCATCCCCCCCCGTCTGTTCCTCTCAAATTACCTCTTGCTTCTCCATCATCAGATTCGCGGAACCAATTTTCTGGAGATTCCTCCTCCTCCTCCGCTGTAGTGTACCGCGCAAGATATTAGATAAAACTCTTAACCTCCATCTCAAGATCATCACTCCCTCATCACTCCCTTATCCCATTCCAGCCTGTCAATTCTACTATATTGGCAACGTCATAACTTCTCATACAAATCTACATCACTTTTCATTTCCTATTTGCTTATTCTTGAATCAGAGTACAATCGCTATACTCTATCTCTTGTAAGTGCAGTGCGAACTATTCGAGCTGATTTCAGTCCATTTCTTGTGTCGTCGAGATGGATATGTTGGATCATAGACATTGGATTTGTTTCCGACGCGATGCATAAGAGTTTTTGTATAGGAGAGTGTATAGGAGAGTGTATAGGAGTGTGTATAGGAGTGTGTATAGGAGTGTGTATAGGAGTGTGTGGAGAATAGGGGAGATGTCAAGGATTCACAAATCACATTGCTAAGGTTGGTATGTACAAATCTACTTACTTATGCTTCAGAGCCAGATACGTACATGTTGGGGAAAACTGCTCACTGAGATGTGAACGATGTTGGTGACAATAAAAAGGAGAGCGATGTATGTCATAGAGCGCCTGAAAAGATGTAGTCACAACTGTTTATCGATTGGTTATAATACATAGATACGCGAAAGCTAGCACTTGCAATGAGCAACTAGCATCACGAACATGGTTGTTGTTCACTAGAAGGCAGTTATAGTGTCCCATAAAGTAACAAATCATGCAATCGGCTATCCTTCGAGCAGGCCATCCGGCCATTAGAGCCAAGGACGGAACAGGTGCTGTTCAAGATCTTGGCACAGAAATTTCTCTTGTAGATGTTGGGTGCATAACGGAGTATTTGATAGCGCCTGCGCATATTGTCTGCTAACATGGGAATTATAAATGCACAATGAAGATCCAACCAAAGCAGTTTCCTGCAGTACATCACATGTTTGAAAGATTGAGAAGATTTATTGAAGATTTATCATCAGTCAATGAGTTCATATTTGTCTAAGCAATGCTTTTTGCATTAGAAATTGGTTAAGACAAAATGCATCCCGAAAAACCCAGTCGATAACTCCTCCGTTCCCAACCTAAAGCACTCTAAGCCTTAGCGGCAGCTTGGTTTGGGTTGACCTTCTTTCCGTCCTTGTTGTATCTAACACGGGGAGGTGGGGCACGGTTACGTCTTCCAACACGGGATCGGACACTGTAGAAAAGGGAATCAGCCCAAGTGTTCTTTAAGGGTCAAACTTACTGGCAGTTCGACCAAGGATTCATCTCATAGCATTAACATACCGGACGATCTTGCCGTGAATGGCACAAGAGACGCAGTATTGCAATTTGAGGTACATCTTGGGAACTGTGTACTCAGAGAAGACAGATGCCTCTGAGATATCACCTGTAACAAAATCCTGTTAGCGTCCATTGCAAAAAGTCCAAAGTCTCCAATCTGCCAGATCTCTTGATGTTCCACATCTTCTGCGAAATTGATGAAATTGATGCAAGGGAATTGCCTAGAGTAATCGGAACGTACGGATGGCAGCGGACTCAACCATGTTACGGATGGTAAATCTCTTGATCGCCTTGTCCTTTGGTGTGCATCGGGAGCAGTTGGAGCATCTGATGGGCTTGACGTGACCACGACCCTTCTTGTTACGTCCGCTATAAAATCAATCAGCCTCCTGATTCCCTAAGTACTTCATATTTGTCGACATTGATATAATTATGGCAATTAAATCATTTCTCGAAGAGCTCGTCGTAAATCATGGATGAATGGAGTGGGAAATCGTACTTGGACGCGCGCTTCTTGACCATTTTTGCGGATTCTAAAATAATTTGTTAAATTTGTTCAGAGGTCAACTTTGGAGATAACTTCAAACTTACTGAATTGGCGAGTTATTCAAATCTTTGGTTGTTGGTTGGCGATTGTCGTTGGTAGGATTGAAATCTCTCAAGTCAACATCTTTCAATATTCAGTTGTGTGATCTGGTAAGCGAGACCTAGCTTGGCGCTAACGGATTTTAGCGCACAACCAGACTTTCGAAATTCCCTATCAATTATCTTGAACTTTTCTCTTCGAACTCTACAAGACCTTTGAGGAAGACAATCTAAACCGTTGTCCAGGTATGTTATTACTATCTGAATGCGAAATCGCATATTTTGAATACGATTGAATTCTAACACCTCTTCAAAGATAGTCATGCAGATCTTCGTCAAGACCCTCACGGGCAAAACCATCACCCTCGAGGTTGAGTCTTCGGACACCATCGACAATGTCAAGGCCAAGATCCAAGACAAGGAGGGAATCCCACCCGACCAACAGCGATTGATCTTCGCCGGAAAGCAACTCGAAGATGGCCGCACCCTCTCCGACTACAACATCCAAAAGGAGTCCACTCTTCACTTGGTGTTACGTCTCCGTGGTGGTGGCAAGAAGCGCAAGAAGAAGGTCTACACTACCCCAAAGAAGATCAAGCACAAGCGCAAGAAGACCAAGCTCGCTGTATTGAAGTACTACAAGGTTGATGGTGATGGAAAGATCGAGCGTCTCCGCAGAGAGTGCCCAACTCCAGACGTAAGTTACCTTTCGATAAGTGATATTTTTGGACGATACTAACAGATCTTCAGTGTGGTGCCGGTGTTTTCATGGCTGCCATGCACGACCGTCAATACTGTGGACGCTGCCACTTGACCTACATCTTCGATGATGCCAACAAATAAATTATCACCAATGGATAATCGGAAATGAAGGAATAGATTTTCGCATGCTATGGTATTCTTCAGATATTACTCAATGCTACGCTGAATCTATTGCAAACATGCTTGGGTTTTCAAATATTGGCTGTGAGACATGAAATTGTGCCCCGTGAATATGTTACAAAAGTCCTGCTTCGAGCCTTGGAATGACTGAAAAATGAACATTTATGATCTCTAATTGAAGGAATGACGAAAGCCAGCAGAAATCTACCATCAGTACCGGCTTCTTATCCGATGCATTACCATGGCCCAGGCCTAGGCCTAGCCATCGTACCTCTTTGCCCCAGCTTTGGTACTCTTTTTCTTTATCTTCATCTGAGGTTGGTCTGTATGCATGTTATTATCTTCATGCACACAAGCAATACATATTCAAGATCCACAGCTGCCTACCTGGGCAGTATTCCCTTACTATTCACCAGAAGAACACAAGGTGCTCAAAGGCAGCCAAGTATCACTAGAATTCAAGGACTGTTCCTTTATTGTAATATCCTTCCTTAATTTGGTAACACAGATGCCCTAAAAGTCTTTACTGCAGAACCTTCCAATGGATGACAGAAGAAGTAAAGGAAGCTCGAAAACTGACCTTTCCACATTGCTGTTTCTGTACGTCTTGATTTAGGTACTTCGTCACCTTGCCGTTAAATGAGATTAAGTCTTCGTACACGACAGTGACCACCATATAATGAAGATCTCCAGACTATACGAACATTATACACAGGCTCATAATCAATTAAATAAACCGAAAGACATCGCCAATATGGACTTCATATCTGTAGAGTTCAATTCACTTCCTTCCTGACTAAGCATACTTCATACTTAAATCACGTGATATTGAAGTTTGTCTTTTGTTGCACATCTGAATTTTACATTCGTTTTTCTAACCTACATCAACAAATTTTGAGCCAAATTTTTACAAACTTACATCGACTGGGAATAAGACCGACTTTGGGATTTTATTCCCGAGCTTTGGGGGGCCGTGATTGTTCGATTTTGCGGTTGATTGACTGATGTCAATATTGGAGGATCACATTCTAGAATTCTTGATAACCACCACCTTTAATATCTGACATATAAACTGCTTGTGGAAATGCGATTTATGATCAGCAAATACCTAAAAGTACATCTATAAGCTCGCGCGTCTAAAATGAAATATGATTATGGTACTTTTGACTTCCTTTCGAAACCGTAACGCCATCAATGAAGCTTGTACATATCCACTCGCTTCACCTGCATCTCTTGGGACTACCATCCAATTATCCCCATTTTTGCAGTCGATTTAAGCGCATCAAAGCGCACATTTTTCATCTTCATGACCTTTACTGTCCCATTCCCGCTGCTCTCATCATCAGAATAAGAGTTGTCTTTCAACAGCGTATTCACGCTGGTCTTTTGCTAACTCGGTCATCGTCACACAATTTTCCGTATTTCAGCCTCCCCTCAATCTCCATACACTCGCGCAACCTATCCAACAATTCTCCTCATCTCTTCCTCGCGCCAGACTTCCGTACCTTGCTTTAACGCATGCACCAATATTTGCAACGCATTTCCATTGAAATCATCCGCTTCACGGATCTTATCCAGATCCTCAGAGAATTCGGTAGTAATACGTTGAAGATAATGCGACGTGAACTTTTCAGCGAGAGCCGAGTCTTTCACTAAGGTTGGTTTCTGGAGATGTGTTAATAAAGTTCTGAGAACATTTCAAGAGAGGGTATAAATTACCGATGGGACTTTGACTGATGCAGATGATTTGCTTTGAGAGACTGATTTGACAGCTGCTGATTGAGCCTTTGGCTTGAGAGATTGATATTTAGGAGCAGTGTCACTTTCACTGTCGGATATGTTTGTTACTATTTTGATATTAGTATACGGGGTGGATCAAACATGATAATACACATACCTTCAGTTCTAGACTGGCTCTTCTTGCGACGCTTAGGCTTCACGGCTTTGGGCATTTTGGGGTCCATCTTCACAAGCACGAAATCTTATGTTTACTCGGAAAGGATGTTACTTCGACATCTAAGATTCAAAACGACGACTAAAAAACGATGTGTTGCACGCACGTGAAAAGCTCGTGAGAAAATATTTTAGTGGGGCATGTGGTGGGGAAAGTACGATGGCGCTTTCCCCTTCGTACGAATCAATCGCAACGTTAACCTACCTAATACAGAATGTGGTGTAAGCAAACTAGATACTGTTTTTGATTGCAGTTATCAGCAACTTCATGATCTTCACAATGTACGAGGCTTTCTGTGGTTTGGGAGTTGAAAAGGAAGCACAAACGAAGGAGATCGTAAATCGCCAACATCAATCTATCTAAAACACTTCTGTCGTTTATCACATGGCTCATACCCTAAGGTCCTTTCGATATTGAACTATAATTCGATAACTAGTTTCCAAGCAGAGAATCTCATTTCAGCTGCAAATAGCCGGCCTGTTTTAACATCTTTCCCGTGCGGGGCAAGTGTAGTTACGCTCGTATGTACGACAATCACTCTAACAGATCAAATTTACTTTGCAACTGCCATGATGTTCAGACAACAGCATTCATTTATAAAAAGAGGTATCCGAAAACCCAAGATACAACAACGAAAACAATTGGAGGATCTATCCAGTCACCTTTGCTAACTTTGTCAACTTAATGTTGTATGTTTGAGAACCGATTGACTCAACCGGTAAGAGTGAAGCAACATAGTTTTTAAGAAACGCTGTTACAATAGATCGAAAAGCTATTTGATCTGATTCCTTTAGATGGGAATAAATCTCTTCCGCTGTCAAAAACAAGAACAAACTGGTGGCGAGATAAGTGTCCACGCCCTCACATCTTACCATGGCCTCTCCTAGATCCATCATCAGGCGCGTAAGAGACTTGTGGATCTTTTGAGGGCCCACGCATTCGGCTTCAATCTCAGGCATCTCCAAGTTATTTACAACTGCGGCCACCGCGCCACACATTATTCTTAACGTCTTTGGGTCAATTAAGTCATTCTCTGTGAATAAACTAGTATATAGTTGAGGAACCCAAGGCATGAGTAGTTCAATCAAAGGCTTAATTTTTCTCTCGCCCACAATCTTGCGTACTGGTTTTCGTATCTCTTCGCGGCCATCTTGATAGAGAACCATTTGTAGCAAGCCGCATTTGTCATACATCATGATAGCAGCTAGGGCTGCGGTATATTCCTTTATGCTACTGAATTCTGCGCCGGAAAGAATAAGGTTGCGATTGTACTTGTACTTCAACGGGGTCGGTGCGTCCACAACAGTGTCGCGCCATGCCGACAATCTTTCGTCCTTAAGCTCAGGGGATTCAAGATCGAGAATAGTGCTTGGGTGAGTTGATTTGAATAGATGGTCAAGCTTTTCTTCGATGCGTAGAGATCCGTTTGAGAATATCTAGGAACTCGTCTGTTGAATTTTCGTCTTGGTGACCAACCAAAAACTCGATAAGATTCTTTTTACGGCCAACGGGTTCTGGAAGCTCAGCATTATGTCCTGGGTGCGTCTTGGAGAGGTGAAAAGCAGTAATTATGCAGCTTCATGCGTTACCGGTAGGGGTACGATAACGATGGTGAGCAACTGCTCCTGCGGGGAAGAGAATAGCTAAGGGTTGTTCAGGGTGGACTGCCTCAACGACACGAGCTCGACCGTGAGTGTTTTTTTGAAAGTCGAAAAGCCCGTCAATAGCCTTATGGCTTGTAAATAAGCTGTCTCTCTCGGTAGACCATGGTAGCCCATCGCTGCTAACAAGAATATCACGATTGCCTTTGTGAGTCCAGGGTAAGAAAGTGAAGTTCTGACCAGATGGACCCTTGACCTGGCCACGTTGCCAGTTCAACAGAACCTTGTATTCTTCCTTGAAAGGTGTGTTGTCAACATGCAACATATTGTCTTGGGCATTGATTGCGATCAGATCAGTATTTTTGCCTCGGAACTCCTGAATGCGGATTGCGCCTCCCATAAGGTAAGCAGTGATAGCAATAAGGAAAGGATATGCAAAGGCATCAACATAGTTTCCTCCCATAATGAACTCGTTTTGCATGGCCATGTTGACGGAAGAGTGCATGAAGGTATTGTTGCCTACTGCTTCTTGAACTTTGTCATAGGCTTCCACAAGTTTCTCGAAAATAGAAGGATCAACGAGGCCACCGAATAGTATGGCGCCATCAGATTCCAACATATTTACCGCTTCCGGGAACCAAGCTTCCGTTTCTTCATTCTTCCATGTCTTACGAAGAGCCCGGAGCAACTTGACGCGAAAGTCGATCTTTTCAAAATTTGGAATACTCTGACAGTGCTGAATCGTGTTTAGATTTAATCCTGGAACTGCAACATAGCCATTTGCTCGTGCCTTAAGCAAAGAAGCTTGGTGCTCAAGAGCAATGTCAAGAATCGACTTAATGAACTGAGCCTCGCCTAGACTGCCAATGTTGAAGTGAATAGGAGATTTTCTGTCTATTGTATCAATGGAGTGAATGAGAATTGAGATGCAACGAAGTTTTCTCAGAGTGGTGCCAAATTTATGTCAGACGAAGACAATGAGCCTGACCATTCAAGGTTCTTGTGATACCGATGCTCCATGTAAGAGCTCTAGTAGACCTTACAGAGATCGAAAAACTCCATTTCGCAGGATCTATATTGCACTTGGCCCACAGTAATGATAAGCTTCTCGAACACCCATTTCCATTTGTCATGTATTGATATTGTTTTTATGAAGGGCCTGAAGCTACCAAAGCTAATGCATATCATCCGCAATTTCGGGTCTCCTCCAAGAACCTTCGGATGCCACAGAAGAAGAATGAAGAAACAGTTACCTTCATATGCACTTCTGTTCTCCCTTGTTGCGCTCCTTCATCCGAAACTTCTTCGGTGGTGTCACGGGTTCATGGCATAGCTATATAGACACCTTAAATATTCGTATCCTTCATAATTCACGTTCTTTTGGCCTTTTCTATCCTTCTTATAGAATGCCATATATTTTACCCAATGTTTACCTCTGAAAATGTATTAGGTGGTTGCGAATTATTTGCAGAGTCATCACGCGAAGTCACTCCGGAAACCGCTTCTGACATGTTGAGGCGCGCTTAAGTTGAGCTTTTAGAGTCTGAGTCTGGATATAGTTCTGGATAAATAACCATCATATCATAACCTTATATATTAAAAGATTTGACAACATCGAATTATTAATTCAGTTCACAAAGTGATTGAATCATTAATCCACATTTCGATACCAAGGAGACAAGTGCTTCGTCGTGATAAGTGGTTTCTTTCCCCAGGACAAATGCATTTTCCTCCCTCGACTAAGAACTAACCAGCCAATAACGAGAGCGGAATATTACAAATGATTCTGTCGGCATTGAGATTACATAGCGACTGATTGCCGTGACCTTCAATCATTCAGCCACTGTATCTAGTTAGATCATCGACACTAGAACAATAGAGAGCACCGGTTTAGCTACTTTGGCGTTCTTTTCCTTCGACAAACAACAAAAAGAATTAAAAATCCATCACCACCTTTACTCTACTTCTGAAAATCGTTGGCAGTACTTTTGTGGGCTCTCGGGGGTTGCATATCGCCTATAAGCCCCCAAAGAACAGAGTTCATTCGAGAAAATATCGCCAATTGTTAAAAGATCGATAAACTTTATCCAATTAGACTAAATTAGTGAGTAAAAAGAAAAGATCTATAGACCTGACTAGAGTCTACGCTGTTACAAGGCTGGTGCAAGGCTGAGGTAGCTGAATAAGACAACAGAAAGTGATAGAAGAATTGAGGAACGAATCAAAATAGTATTGTAAAATAATTAAATTAACAATACATGTGCTCAGGGGCTACCAGGACACATGATCAGTTCCGATGAATCATTGAGATTCATTATCACTTACTTCAAAACTCGTTACAAATCAAAGTACCCCGATGAATCATCGTCCTCGAGCTATATTTGTATTATTTGTATAACCAGAGTACAGACGACTTAGAGGTTGCTATATAGGGTCTAATTGTCAGTGTTGTGTTCTATTTAGGGAGCTTAAAGTTATATACAGGAAGAAGCAATCCTTACCTAGACAGGTATCTACACAATGAACTACGAGCCTAGCGCACTCGCTAAATCTTATAGTAGGCATACGACTTAATATCAATACATTTACTTCGTTATTATATGACATATCTTATTATTTTTCATTAATTACTTAAAAATATATCTTGAAATCAAAATCCATTTCGATTACGAATAGGCAATGATGGGAGCTGAAACGTGACAACCAGGACTACGCGCAGGTATATATGTACTCTAATTCTGGCCTCGCCACCTTTGGTCTGTGGTGGACCAACCAGATCATTTCGCCTATATAATTCAACCTTCAATGGTAAGGCAGCGAGATAAAAATTAGGCCATGTACTTCCGTACATATATATAGTTGTTCATGACGGAGAACGACGCCTATATAGCTACCTCTGGGTCCAGGTCGCCCAAACAATTCAAATTTCTGCATGCTTACACATGAAATGCATAGTCTTCGATTCGCATCTGGTTACCAAGCCATAAGCTGCCAGGGGATGTGTACGAAATAAGTGGATCCAAGCTGCACGATTAGCATTTAACGAGGTTTCAAAGCTTATCTGGTAAGCAGGGAGAGCACTCTGTAGTATTGAGGCGGGTTTTGAGAAGGCCTGCTAAATTTGCATAGCCAAATAAGCAAATTAATATTCGTACTACATAACAAAACAACTTGTTATGTGGAATCATTTAACTCTTCTCTAGCAGCAAAGCTCCTCTGGCGCGCTTTAAATTTGGTATTTTTGTCTTCCTCATCACCATCAGGTCACAAGTCGATTGAGTACAAGGGGCAATTGACCATCATGAATTTCTTTTGGCGCCAGAATTCCTTACATTTCGAACCTGCTCTCATGAGGTATTTCTCGCAAGGCGATGTTGTGAAGTCTACAGACGTGGTTAATACAACATCTGCGATATTTTCTGTAATATTCATTCTGTGCTTACCTGCCAGGATTTGGCAGTTGTGTGCTTCTCGCGCGAAAAACGACTTGAGATGGCAAGGACGCTCGAAAGCAGTCAGTTCTCCTATCCTTTCCATAACTTCATAAACAATACCAATGATGATCATAGGCCCTTGCGATACTGTTGCCTTTTATTCTGCTGGCCTATGTTGTCGCAATAAATGTGAAGCATGAATTCATTTTCATCGTCTCTCTTTTAGCTTCATCGGGCGCTGCATTTGGATTGAGCCTGCTTTTGGTGCTTGAGAACAAGCGATCTCTGAAGCCTTCAGATCTAGCTGTTCTCTATCTTCTGCCATCAATCATATGCGATGTTCTTCTTCTTACAATGCCACCGAAAATCCAGGCATTATCTAGAGCCTCGCAGCCAGTACTTGCTAGATGTGTCTTACACTCAGCCCTCTTAGTACTCGAGAGTTGTGATAAACACCCTTCGCTTGGCAGCTCTAGCAATCTCCAGTCCCCAGAAGAATCACATGGTGTGCTAGGTAGGGTGCTATACACTTGGATAAACCCCATCTTGTTTCAAGGATATACAGACATCCTCGTTGACCAAGATTTGCCACCTCTCAGTCAAGATATGAAGCAAGAGTTTACAAGGAAGTCAATGCTTCAAACATGGTCCTGTCGAGGTTAGTCAAGATGTTCAGTAATTATTTCCTTCTTCCTGCTCACGAAACTAGCCAAGCCAGAAACAAAGTACAGTCTACCTTTGGCGTTGATGAAATGCTTGAAGCATCCGTTTTTGGCAGCTGTCATACCACGACTATTTTTGATCGTTTTTCGGTATTCTCAACCTCTACTAATAAAAGAGTCCATCAGATATGTCGTTGCATATCCTACCGAGGAAGAAAGTAGCCGCGGGTTTTGGCTTGTGGTATCAGCCGTGGCTATCTACGTTGGCCTTGCTGTAAGAGCTAGTCTCTGTTGTCCTGCCACATGCTAACTCGCTCAGTTATCAACAGCTGTGTATCAGCACCGTATTAATAGACTGAAGCTCATCACCAGAGGTGCCCTTGTGGGATTGATTCATGCAAAGACCATGGAGTCTCCTAGCATTGCTTATGACAATGGCGAGGCTACCACACTCATGAGCACAGATGCAGATAGTTTGGATGGGATCGCCGAAATGGTTCACGAGACATGGGCTCAAGTTGTTGAAGTTTTTATAGGTATAGGGCTTCTCGCTATTCAAGTTGGCTGGATCTGGCCTCTGCCGCTTTTTCTTATTTACTGTCAGTATTTCAACTCAATCTCTTGATATGATGCTAAGTATAGTAGTATGTTCACACATGAGTCGGTTCGTTGCCAAGCATTTACAACCTCGTCAAAAAGCTTGGAATGTGGCAACACAAAATCGTATAGCAGCCACCAGTTCATTTATAAGTTCCATGAAGGTCGTTAAGATGATTGGTCTCCAACATAATCTTACCCACCGAGTGCAGCAACTTCGAAAAGAAGAGCTGTGGGTGGCCTCAAAGCTTCGATGGATCATGGTCTACTATAACGCATCTGGTTAGTCAAAAGTGGTGTATAAATCCTGATAATGATAATTACATTATACTAACAATAATGTAGCTAACGCACTAGGAATATTTTCCCCAGCGATTACGCTAGCTCTTTTTGCTGTTATATCGCAGGCTAATGGAGTTAAGCTCAATCCAACTACTGCATTCCCGACCATGGCAATCTTGGGCATGATTACCCACCCAGCTAATATGGTCATGACCATTGTACCACGTGCAGTGGCAGCCTTTGCTGGGTTTGAAAGAATTCAGTCGTTCTTGCTCCGCCCATCTTTGCAAAACAATCGTGGAGTATTGCCGAGACTTACTCAAAATGAAGTGGCATCCAGCCATCCCACAAAACCCAATCTAGCAGTTCAAGTTCAACAGTTGAGAATCGGTGACAAGCAGGCAATTCTTGATGATGTCAACGTTGAAGTGCAAGCAACATCTTTTGTTATAATCTCGGGTCCCACCGGTAGCGGTAAATCTACTTTATTGCGCACTATAATTGGAGAAGTAATACCTACCCGGGGATCAATTGCTTTATCAACAAGAAAGATCGCATACTGTGCTCAAAGACCTTGGCTACCAAGCGATAGTATCAGAGAGGTTATTTACGGTGCTAATGATATCGATGGGGCTATTAATCAAGACAATGAAGAATGGTACAATACTGTTACAGAAATGTGTTGTCTCACTCATGATTTCGATGCCTTGCCAGATGGAGATCAGACACAGATTGGTAGCAGAGGACTTAATTTGTCTGGAGGTCAAAGACAGCGTGTGGTATGTTCCCGAAAACGACAAGGTAGATATGCACCAAACTAACAACAATAGACACTAGCACGCGCATTATTCTCAAGGTCGGACATATTATTACTAGATGATACTTTTAGCGGATTAGATGGTGATACTGAGCAAACCATATTTGATAATTTGTTTGGATCCAACGGTCTAGTAAAACGGTTGAAGATTACTGTCATACTAGTTTCTAATTCTAGTAAGTTCCCCTTGCCCTTAGGTCAGAACAGTATCTTACTGTAGGATAGCCCAGTACTTTCAATCGGCGGATCATGTCGTTGTTCTGGGGGACCATGGAACCATAGATCAAGGTGACTGGCAAAGTATCAAAATCAAAGCTGGGTCTATAGCAAAATTCTCGTCTGGAAACCACATCAAAGATAACGCCGCAGTGGCAGCAGCTTTTGCAAAACTTAGCGCCCAGGTTCGAGCAAAAGATGAAGCTGAAATTGACCTTGCGAGACAGAGCGGAGACTCGGCCCTGTATGGTAAGTTTTCTCCTTCAGTAGTTTTGAAGATGAAATTGATGTAAGTATAGGATACTATCTAAACTTTGTCGGCTCGAAGAACTTTTTTCTCCTCATCGCCTGCACAGCAGCATATGCCTTCTTCATCACTATCCCCCAATACTACTTACAGTTTTGGACCGAGTCAAGTGGTGGAAATACCCTGTTTTGGGTCCTTGGATTTTTGTTTCTATCATTCATGGCGTGGATCACGACAAGTATTCAGATGTGGTAAGTTCCTCGCAAAAGTCCATAAGCTTATGGTTGTTGAACACGTTCTAGGGCCGTTCTCATACAATTGGCATCGCAATCTGGATCTCGAATACACGAACGGCTTTTACATATCATAACGAGGTCAGTTCTACTTCTCTACCGATCTGCAGAATATGGCAGAATAATATAGGAGATACTGATACTTATTAGCGCATCTTTATCATTCTTCTCCCAGACCGGCAATGATTCCATCTTGAATAGGTTCAGTCAAGATATTCAGCTAGTGGATAAGCAATTGCCACCAGCCCTTCAAACAATTATAACTCGTAAGATTATTATTGATATCTCTATTCACAAATCGTCTGAAGCATTCTAACACATGCAGAAATCTTCAAGCTCTTGATGCAAGTCATACTGCTTTTCGTCGCCCAGAAATGGCTCACAATATCCCTACCAGCTTGTGTGCTTGTTGTCTACGCCGTTCAAAAAGTCTATCTCCGCACCTCTAGACAACTTCGTTTCCTAGAGCTAGAGGCTAGAGCAGGGGTTTTTTCGAGTTTCTTAGAATCGGTATGTATGACCTTTGAATAACGAATCTTTCTCTTTCTGACAATCTTAGGTCGAGGGTCTTGAAACAATACGCTCATTTGGCTGGTCGAGTGCAGTAATAGAGGACAATATCACAAGTGTGGACAACGCTCAACGTCCCGAATTTCTCCTTCTGTGTCTCCAAAGATGGCTCAACATCGTCCTGGATCTTCTAGCAGCTACTGTCGCGACCAGTGTTATCGCTTTAGCTGTAGCATATCGCGATCGTGTTAGTGGTGCGCAAGTGGGAATCGCGCTCAATATTATGCTCGTGGCAAACACAACCTTGCTGAAACTCGTAGAGAGCTGGACGACATTAGAAATCTCTCTTGGTGCAATTGCTCGCTTGAGAACACTTGAAAATACGACACCTCTTGAGGGTGGTATGGCTCAGACCTTGGAGCCCGTGGAATCTTGGCCGTCGAAAGGAAATGTTGAGTTTAAGGACATCACTGCATCTTACCTGTATGTAACCCTAGGGAGACTTTTAATCTGCTATCTAACAAGAAAAATATTCAGATCCGACTCAGCAGCTCTCAAAAACCTAAGTCTGAGCATCACCTCAGGCCAGAAAATTATCGTCTGTGGACGTACAGGCAGGTTCGTAATTCCGTTCCACCCATTCACCACAAGCTGACTTTTAGATCAGTGGCAAAAGTACTCTCCTCCTGACGCTCCTACGACTTCTGGAGTTACAATCTGGCCAGATCATGCTAGACGACGTTGACATCAAGAAAGTTGGGCTTGACATTCTCCGACAACGTTGCTTCATCACCGTCTCGCAAGACCCACTACTTCTATCAAATGAAACCTTACGGTTCAATCTAGACCCAGACGGCTCCACATCGAATGAAACTTTAACCACCTCATTAAAAAGAACAGAACTCTGGTCCTTTCTCCAAGCAGCAACCGAAACAGACGACATCTCAGGACCCGCATCAGACAACCCACCATACAACCACCACCCCATTCTCGACAAACCTCTTTCCTCATTTCCAGAACTATCCGTCGGCCAAAGCCAACTCCTCGCGCTCTGTCGCGCGCTCGTCAAAGCCCAGACGGCTCAGCATGCGGGTCGCAAACCCATCGTGTTATTAGACGAAGTGACTTCTTCTCTCGACTCCGTGACCGAATCAATCATACACGGTATTATCGACGATGAGTTTACCCAAAAGGGACATACGGTGATATGTGTTGCGCATCGCATCGAAATATTAGCAAAACATACAGAGCCGGGGAGAGTAGTGGTGGTACTATTGAGTAATGGGAGATTGCAAGAAGTGATTACGGATTTGAATACGGGGACATGGGAAAGGCTTGGGAGATTGGATTGAATGGTTTTTTTGTTGCTATCTATGATGCGTGAAATCGGAGGGAAGAGTTCTCGCTACTATGCTGAAAAAACAGATGAGCGATTCGACTTTGTATGTCACTCACTCAACACTCAACACTCAACTAGCTAGTAGTATCTCTCACCACTTTCTTTCTTTCTTTCTCCCGTCAATACACATCTCATCTCAATCCAAAAACTCGTCTAGATCTAGATCGCAATATTAACATTCTTTCCTATCCTATCCTATCCTATCCTATCACATTACATATCTATATTCCTCCTCCCCAAGAAAGATCCCTCATTCAACAATCCATCCATCCATCCATCCAATCCGCGCACCCCCTTACATATAATATAAACAGCACATAAGTCCGCACCACCACATCCAAAGTTCACTCACTACACACACATTTTCAAAGCGACGCCGAGATTGCTATATAACATCATGAAAAAACACCTCTAGCACCTACGCATCTATCTCTCCACACACTTCCCCCTCCCCTCAAAACCATACATCATAACAAATACTAAACCACCTCCACCTCTGCCTTTACCTGCACCACACCCGAATCCCCCACCCGAATCCCCTCCAAAATCCATCACACAATCAAAATTCACCAAATACATAAATCTAAACCTCGGCTCTCTGGTAGCCAAGTGATATCATCTAGGCACATAAACAACGAGTCTCATGATCAATCTTATTCCGTCCTTTGTTCAGTTCTAGGGTTATCGTCAAATCCTATTACGTACCTCCATAGCAACTGCAACTGAAATCCTTCTCCAGAAAAGCGAGAGAGAAAAAATATGTCACAATCACTAAACAAAAACAAACACCAAAAACATTCAAAACAAACACAATTTATTAATAACAAAAAATGATTCTGGTATAGTATGCGTATGTGTGTATGTGTGTTGTATACCCCAACTGTATATTCAAATTCTTCCTTTCCTCTCAATTCTCAACTCCGTGCTCACTTCTACCCTCCGCTCTCCTCTCCCTCTCCCTCTCCCTCTCCCCTCTCCCCTCTCTCCTCTCTCCTCTCTCACTCCCACTCCCACTCTCACTACTACCACTCCCACCCCACTCCGTCCCTCCCCGCTTCCTCTCTCTACTCCCCATCCCCCAACCACACAATTTCCACAACCAATCAAAAGGAAAAGTCTATGTTATGTGCTCAAAATATAAGTTCCCCGAACCCCGTATCCGACAAAGTAACGAATTAAAGCAACAAATCCCACATCGCTATCTCCTTTCCCTTCTTCTCCCATTCGTGTATGTGATGTAATAATGTATGTGTATACGTATCAAGTATCAAGTATCAAGAGTATCAACAAAAAGCTATCTCGTTTCCTTTCGTATCATCCAAGACCAATCCAGTTACCAGAAAGAAAGAAAAAAGAAATCTCATTCGGAGCATGCATTCTAAGCACCAGTAACTTCATTCTCCTTCAAGTCCCATTCTCCCTGCTGCAACATTTGTAGAACCTCTTTTCCATCGGCCGTCAAATCCGGTTTACCTAAAGGTGTAACCGAACCTGTGAAGAATCTGGGCTGCCAATCAACGCCTTGTTCTTGTCGCTCTTTAGCCTTCTCTCTTTGCCTCTCTTCCAATTCTTGTTTGAGGGCTGTTGCTCGGGAAAATTGTCGACCTTGGATGGCTTCTGTGACGCCCGACCAGAACTTGAGGGATTCGTTTGGTAGCTGTTTTTCTATTGGGGGAATAATCTTGGGTGCTACTTGAAGAGGCGCGAGATCTATTAGGAGAATTTGATTGTCCTATTAATATTTAGTCAGTTGCTGTCGTCTGATTTTATGAAATGAGATACGTACGCCCTTGGGCCCCAAACTGAAGTATAGTTTGTCCTTCCAGTTTCCAGATACTCTTGCCAATACATCTTTATCAGGAACATCTTTTATCCTAGTCTTATTATCATTGTCTGGATCATAGCGGAAGACTACTCCCTCCACTTTGTTCTGCGTCTTTCCTAACCATCCCTCTTCAACATAATGTAAGATGGTCTTGATCTTCGTCTGAGCGCAAGTGATGTAGCACTGGTCTCCTACGGTAACACTTAAAGTTCCACGCAAAAGTCCCCCGAGATGGGAAGCTGGATGTGTGAGCTGGTATTGTTCGTTATCTCTCCTCTCAATATTAATGAAGATACCCAAATTGTGCTCCCCTGGTGTAACCTTAATACTCGTTCCAGTGAACTTTGCCGATATTTGATCGAAACCCCGAGCCGAAATACCCTTTTCCGGACAATCGACATAAAATGCGGAGACAGGTGGATGATGCGAAGTTTGCTCCGTCAAATACGAGACTCGAACTTTTTTGCCCGATTTCGGCTTCGGAATTGTAACGTTCGACGCATTAGTCGATGACATAGGAGTAGCCTTCTTCGAAGACGAAGCACTAGTCGTGCTTAATTTCCCCGTCTCTATAGCCGGTTGTGAATCTTCAACTTCCCAATTACACTATTCGAGATATCAGTATTCCCCACTCCGACATTTCCATTTAGCTGCAGCTACTTACCCTGAAAAATTCCCCAAGAGTAGAATTGTATGGCTTGCAAGGTTTTCCTTTCACGTATTTCAAATCCTTCGTAAACCAAAACCGCATGACTTCCAACATTCTATCTAGTGGATCATCCGAGTCTCCTATTGCCACAAATGTATTCGGTTGATCGAGGTAATTCCAATACTCGAGATTGGGCGTTGGTTCTAGTAGCTGGGCCGGTAAACTAAATCGAACGGAAGCAATATCTGCCACTCCAATAAACCTATGAGGAAAGAGAATATCATGTCAGTCATGACCATCTGAGACGTATAGACATCTGCCAAACATCCACAGGTTGCTTGAGAGGCTGTAGCCACACTTTGTTGCATTGAGAGCGGTGTGATTTCTATTAACACCTCCTAGGAAAGATGCGCAGAAATACAGCAACTTACTTTCGCAGAATGCCCAAGAACATCTTAAGTTTTGAGCCATCATCTGGCGGTTTCTCCGCTACCGCGGAGGATGTAGGTAACGACTCGGAGGCAGTTGAAGGGGCCGTCGATGCAGCAGGTGAAGGGTTAAATGCGGAGGAGCCCGAGGACGTAGAGGTCATATTTGAAGATGCGGATTAAATAACAATTGAAGGATCTTGTATTGTTCTGGTGTGTCGAGCAGAGACGTGAAGGGGGGAAATGATTTTCCAATTTGGTGTTTGAAGGTTGGTTGGTTGTACAAAAGGTGGATGCTTATTAGGATGGAGAAATCCTTGGTACGGGAGTGACGTTTATTTTAGGGGCCTTACGATAAGGAGCCGATAGGGTAAAATGATCACAACAGGTGCAACATATAAAAGTAAAGATTGGTGTGTTTGAACCTCGTAAATTTGAGGATATAAACTTCTGTTTAAAGGCAAGTAAGGTCGATAAAGTAACATGATATTTTAAGAAACATCAAGAAGACTGATTGACATGACACTTGGTTGTTTATTATCTATACGACCGACTAACCGTGCGAAATTGAAACCAAATTATCGAATATATCAAACCAAAGGTTTTTCTTCCTGTACGCCTTGACTTCCGCTCGGTTATTATGTTCTGGTCATTAATACAGGAACAAAACAATCACCATTCATCAGCATCTTGACATCTAATCAAATTTCAATACATTAATCATGTCCAGTTCTTTGATAATTCATCACCATGTTGAAATTTTCCGTAGAATGAGAGCTAAGCAGCACTGTTGCTCTCCTATTTAGCTGAAATCTTTATTGCTCACAATTCCCAAACCCTCGTGATGAGTCCTGGTGATCTCCCAAAAACTGTGCTCCCTGGAGTCCAAGTGACCTCATAACGAGACCTACATGTTTTAGACTGCTTTTGAGATCTGTATCGAGGATATGAGCTTCCTAGTATTAGCAGTCATAGAAGATTCGTACTACATTCTTGAAGTTACCGTTTACTGTCTGTCACTCTTCTCAAGTCTTATAAAGTCCCTTACCTAGTACTTGCTGATCATCTTTCCTGCGTACTTCCCTGGTTCGGGAAATTCTTAAATTCAGCCACAATCGGATTGATAAAGAACCCTCGCAGTAAGGTTGCCCTACCCCATCGTTCTCTTCCTATAGTAGCTTCTTATGCATGTTAGTTCACGTTGACTAGACTGTATCAAGCCGCCAACTCCAAGGTCTTATTCGCAAGTGAGCCCCCGAGCTCCGGGTGTTTTCGAGATGGACTGGGTATACAGACTAGTTGAATCAAGAATCACTATAGTATATCCAGCCGCAAAGCAGCTCCTAGATGTGACTACCTGGCTCCTTTCGCGTGACATTCATTGAACAGACCCTTTCCTTCGACAGGCAAAATGGTCGGTTGAAGTGTGAGATAGATATGTTCTGTCATTTCCACGTAGATAAAAAGAGGGATCGAATAAAAAGGATCAAGTTATTTGCTGCTTGATAACATCCGCGAGTTTCGTTACCGGGCTAGGAATTGCAAATGAAAAACTTGTAACATAAACTCATCACTCGGCAGTCAATAAAACGATGTAGATACTTCAAAAGAAGGAGAAAGAAAGGATGGCAGGCACCTCTATATATATAGTGATGACAAGGAGATGAAGGCTTCTCAGTCTTCCAGACTGCAATTAGGGAGTGAAATGTCTTCATGCCACGAAAAACAACGTATATTGAGTCCCTAGATGTAATTTGGTCTATTTGGGATTTTCAATTCTTGAAAACCGAAGATTCATTCACAATTGTCCACGGTATTTCCAGCACCAGCAGCTCTTATTTGGACTGCACTCCGGGCTATTGGACACCTTGACATGAAGTAAGTCACTCTGAAACAAAGTGATTCTGAAACGCCAACTCGTCGAGTGCCAAGAAAATTCATAAGAAAGGCAGTTGGGAACGTACTAAAGTCGCTCGCGGGCCGTCCCTCTTTGTAGCTACTCGGCGAAACTAACGACAATAGAACATTGTAATGAAAGTATTATCAAATCTTATCAAGAGACCAATGTTCTCGTTTCATCCTCTTCTCAGATTTCTCATAGATGAAACCCAGACAGCTTTCTGAGGAAAACCCATTCGAGAATGGCCCGAGCACACGTTCGAGGCCCAGTGTCTGACTATAATGGTACAAGGGGCTGGGGAAGAGTTATTGAGTTCCGAGTGCTTTCTTTGAAAAAGATAACAGATCTCGTATAATTTTAAAGCTTGGACTCTGACCGACTGTTATCAAAGAAAAGATGATTCTCAGTCTTGTAGAGTGATGTTGTATACTGCGTTCTTCTGTGTACATTGAATTAGATAATTGCAATGCGAACACAGGAAGTTCCTCCACCTTCCCGCCACCAAATCCCACCCACGCCACCGACTTCGTGTTCCGAGTCCCGATTCCCAAGCAACCAACATAGGCTCGTACGATCCTGAAGCCCGGGCTATTACCGCTATTCAAAATGATTCGACAACATTTCCTATGCAAACTATTGCCAAGAACCAAAATTCGGGGTCTAAAAACATGCAGCGCAACCGACTTGTGCCGATGTTCCGTCCGTCCATATATCGTGACTGTCTGCAGTGTTACCAGATGACGACAGCGATGTTCATCATGCACTTTGATCTGGGCTCATTAACTACTAAGGCCACATATAGAATGTCAATGATGTACGCAGAGCCCTTTTCTCGGTGAAGCCGAAAGTTGGGTCGATCAAATTCAAGTATTACGAACGACAGAAAAGATTGATAGCGGCGCGGGTAAGAGTGAGAGTAAGACCGCAGGGTCCTCTACGGTCTTACAAGAGAACACACGAGGAGTCAATAGCATTGCAGTAGAAGGCTCATGGAAGTATCCATATCTGCAGCTAGGAACCCATTTTCTACGGATAAAATAATTCCTTAGCAAATACGGTAGTTGATGTGCTCGTGGTGTTGAGTAAGGCTATGGGACATGCATGTGGGAGAACGGCCAATCAAATGGATGCTCCAGTGTACAAGCATTGCCGACGTCATTTATGCGGGTCTCGTCTTCAGAAAATAAAATGGGCGGAACAGCGGATAAGACGAGGTGAAGATCCTCTCTTGTTCAGGAATGAGATATCGATGACATCGCAGATCCGTAGTACCTAAATAAACAAATCTCCAAAAATAAAATGAAAGGATGAAAAAAATCTGCGGTGGAGGTGGAATTTGTAGTAATGGGAATCCGTTTTGACGAATCTCTGTGCCATTTATCTGTACTCCTTACTGTGTTTTGTCTTTGTATTGTGATGAGCGACGATCTAATGTCCGATAAATGATGGATGAGAGATAGGTGCTGGGTGGTGATGAGCACGCAGTTTTGCCTCGTTTATCGCTGACAATGCGAGAATGTGACAATGTGACAACGTGACAATGTGATTATTGGCGATAATGCTGCTTCTCGAGTCTCGACGTGGCAATCTGACTGTTGAACAGCGCTTGTTACGAAAATGACAGCGGAACGTTCCTTCTCTGGAGAACATCCTCGACGTTTGAGGATTCTAGATGTCGAGAAATGCTCAAGTACCCACTGATATAGGGCAAATGTCTTGAAAACTTACAGTGTACCCTGGTCCTAATTAAAGGCGGCCTGTGGCTGAAATCTTTCTATCCACCGCCAGCGGTGTAGTGGTGCAGTGGCCGTGGAAAAGAAGAATGGCTTGAAAATTCAAATCGGCAGATGCATCGCAATCCATCGCTTGCTTTCGGTACCTTTGATCGACTAGATGCAGTATCGACAATTTGACACTACTTTGGGAGTGAACAACTCATATCGCAGGAAGGAGATAAGATGGAGACGGATGTTCTTCGCGAAGCTTCCACAGCTCGACTTCTTAGCGAAAGCTGCGTCTAGATCTAGATTGCGGTAGATGTTGCGTGCTACTTACTGTATTTGACTTTCTCTTATACAATAAAATACATCTGGTCGGGTAACCCCGGATTGCTATGCTGCCCGTGCATATCCGTGTGAGTTTGCTTGCAAGAGTGTATAGCTTATACCTACCGGTATATCATAAAGTTAGCAACCCACGATTATAGAATGGCAAGATGTCGCGCATATGGAATTGGTCAAGTGAAGAGGCTGAAAAGGATGAGGGCGGGATGTACCGATTAGACCGACGCTTACGTAGGCTAATCAAGCCATAGCTGTGGAATGTATCACGTTGGCGTCTGAGGTAGGTTAGGTGCGGATTCCGTTTCATGCAAGTGCATCACTTATTAGGCCGTTCACTTCTAGTGCTCGGCTCCATGCTTGACACCAAGCCAGCGGTGCACGGGAACTGAGCTAAAATTTAGTGGTATCGTATAGAGATTGAAAAGAAAAACGGTAATTATGGTTTGGATGAGGGCACAACAAGGAGGGAGTGGTTCGTTCGGATGTCCCGAGGCAAAAGATGCGTTTTGGGAGCATCAAGGATAGAAAGAAGAACAGCCAAAGAAACTCGAGAGTCGAACGTAATCTCAACTAAGGGTATTCTGGTGTGGGTGCGGGTAAAAGCTGCTAGTATCCCAGAGAAAGATTACTGATCACCGACGCCACAGTTTTACGCCACAGTAGCTCGGTAATGGTGCCATACCTCTGATTCGTATGCCTTCGTCCGAGAGCATCACGGAGGAGCTAATGTGATAGCTGTGGCTGTGCGCTCGAGAACGAAGGTCACATTTCCCCCTCAATCGTCGTAATCCAATGAAAGGCAGTAAAATTCATTCAACTGCAGTAGACTAGGCGTTTGTTGAGCTTGTAGACGCTTGAATGGCCTATGAGAGCTCGTATCTAAGGATGATCGAAACACCCCCCATTTTCCCATCATCCCATTATATCTCGCTAGCAAATTGTAGCTAGGTTAATGCTGTGTGCAGTCAAGTCTGGGCTCTGGAGCATATGAACGTATGGAGAAAAATGCTTCTGAGCCGTGGCAGGTGACATGACAGCATATGCAAGCATCTGTTAACAGCTAGGCAAAATTTCTTCACACCGGGCAATCAAGACAGCACACCCTGATTATCTTCCCAACACCGAAACAATACCTGACCTATATCAGCGTCAGCCTATGATGTATTACGCGAATTGTGATTAATGTATTGTGATGCCGTTGAGCCATGTTTCCCTGGAGATCACAATATCTAACCGTCCAAGATCGTAAGGCATGAAGCTTGCACCTCATCTCCGGTGCGATAGATGGACGGATCTGCCACAACGCCACTAAGGAAAAATCTCTTTGTACTAGAGTATCGGCTCTATAAACTTCCCGTTGATCGACTTGTGGCTCGTACGGCTCGCTAGAGGAATTGCTTTGGTTTCCTCCTCTATGCAGGAGAGATCGTGGCTGTGGCTATGCAAATGTTCTATGGAAAGATTATCTGGAACAGTCCATACTGAAAAAAATGATGAAAGCCTATGGGACGGACGCAAGAACCACGAGGAGATTGACAAAACTGTTTGTTTGGCCGAAGCGCCTGCATGTCCCAGAAGTGGAAACAGAGTAGGAAGGAAATATTCCCCACGCGGCCTGGAAATGAACAGAGTGGCACCCAAACATGGCAAGCAACACACTAGAACTTTAGAGCCTCGGGCTCGAACTTTCTTTCCCCAATTCTTGAGATTAAGGACTGCTGGAAGGGTTAAATTTGTCAAATGCATCTACGGTGAGAGGATCGCAATAGTTAGATGCTCCGAAAGCACGTATACATATGACCTAGCGAGGGAACCAAGATGTAGCAAATGCCTTATTATCATATATATGCATATATATAATAGGTGTATATATATGGTGGTAGAGTATAAAATGCAATGTAACAAGATGTAATAAGATGCGGGTAAGCAATATAACAGACATTGGCTAGGCTTGAACCAATCTGATGGTTATGGACTAATGGACTCATAAGCTAATGGTGCGAGCGGACTCATTTGGGGTAAAGAATCAAAAGGTAAAAAGGGGCCGATCTCCGAAAGTAGAAATCTCTCCAGATTTTCGATATGTAGACGCTCTTTGCAGGTGGGATTAGGATCGGAAAATAACATCACGTTCCGTTGCGACACAATTGACACGGATATGAAGCTGAATGGAGGCTAGTCTCTTACCTCAATTGGGACCGAGAAGAGTAATGAATAATGATACCCAGCATCCAGTAAGATAGTTCATTGACTGTAATCATCTTTTTGTTAGCAAGCATAAGCCCCGTGTGGCTAGATCCTTTTTAGATGTGGAAAGAAAAGATAGCGACAGTTGGAAAGAACGGAGAAATGGCATCACGTCCTGGGTCGATGAATCTTTTCGCCACATTTGAGATTCAATCGATCAAAATGCCGATCATTTCTGGACTGGATAAGTGCCTGTGGCTGATGAGTTAGATCGGTGATGATGATGGGAACATCGATGAGTGCCGCTTTGACACCATGAAAATACGTCGTCGCTCCAGGTCCGAGGACCTCATTAAGGTAAAGCTCCGCTATATGTACTCCTGTGGATAGAACTTTAAAGATTTCTTTAGCCACCCCCAGCAACAAACGACTGACCCAAGGAGGAGTTCAGGTCGAATACAATTTGCATGAAAGATCCCAGCAGAGAAAGGGAACGAGAAATGAAAAAAAAAAAGACGAGTGAGTGATTGGGAGGGGGGGAAGATGTCATTCAGAAAATGACAAGGAATACTGAGGGAAGTAATTTTGCTACATGGAGTAATAGATTCATTCACTCTTTCATTTATCCCTTCATCCATTCTCATGTTGTAGTTGATCTCAGGGCCCACTGATGATGTGACCACCTCAAGCATTTACATTTCATTCGCGGTACCGTTTACATGGGTTTCGGGTATGGTGGTTCGTGAACATTAACATTGGCTTGAGACGGAGGCCGGCTCAGGTAGATGGATAGACACACTACACACTAGACGGGCTCTTTGTTATTTGCTTTGTTGACACCTGAATGTAAACGTGAGAATGGGGTTTGATTTGAAGCCGAAATAAGTCGGTAGAGACCGTTTGGGTAAGAATTAGTCCTTGGGCTGGAGTGGTTTTGGTATGGTTAGGTAGGAAGGAAGGAAGTAAGGACCAAGGTAGTAGCAGTGATGGATCTAGAACTATTTGAGTAGTAATCAGCTGGGAGAAGGGAGGTGCTTTGGCTTTAGATCCCCATTCGATCTAATAGTCTCTGTCCTAGTGCTGGGTCTAGGTCTAGGCACTTTTGCTGCTCCTGCTTATATTAGAAGGAGGAATAATGAGTTTTATCACAGAAGCGCTTAGGTATCGATGGAAAAGAAGTTCGTCAGTTATACGATGCTGTCGAACTCTTCTCATATCATATACACCGATATAAGATGGCCGTTATGATATGCTCTATAGAGACAGATAGCGCAAAGTATACGATTACCTATGTAGACACTTAAAAAGCAATGGATGATAGCTTGTGAAGAAAAGATACTTTCGTAGGTAGGCGGGTGGGAGCGATTGACTTATAATTTTTGTATCTATATTTACGTCTATTTTGACATTTACATTTACATTTACATCCACATTTATTATTATACGACTGCGATTATTATTGCTAATTGTTACTTATACCTTTCCTGTTCGCCTGGAATTCGGACCCATATAAAAACACTTACCAAAATTAATCCATGTAATTCCCATGTCTATTCTAGGTTTCCGTCAAAAAGAAAACGCAAATGTTCAAAGTAGCCTCAAGGAAGTCTCCGTTATGCGAATTTCATAAAACAAAACCCCATAACCCATCACTCACAACCCAGAACCTATAATTCCCCTCCTCCCCTCCCCTTCCCTTCCCTTCCCCTTCCCCCCCTTCCTACCTTCCTACCTTCCTGCCTACCTGCCCACCTACATATACATATATACGGTCGTCCTCATTTGAGATAAAGCCAACATCATCATTTGATAAAATTGAAGTAATCGTCTACGGAGCATGAGATATTGAATACGGCAACGACCTCTCACCACACTGCTCACACTGCTCACACTACTCGCACCCTCATCCTCGAAAATACTGTCGTGGCCGCTCCTTCCATTTCACATCGTATTAAGACTTATCATATCATCTCGAACATCGTATCATACTATACGTAGTTCCACTTCGAGCGTCACAAAGCCAATCAATACCTAATAGGTGATAGGTGATAGGTGATCACCACTAAATAAACGAGTGGAATTCCCATTACGCTCGCTATCCGAAGTTCAGCAAATCCCATATGCTTACCCCTCCACCTCTTCCTCAACTCAATTCTCGACACAACGGTCCACGTATTTAATCCTTTACATTCGACACGCTTTACGAAGGGAGGGAACTCCTTTATTCTCCCAAACATTCATCAAAAAGAGCTTTGAATACCTCAACCATCACCGTTCCAGATGTTTCGCAATAGGTAAGCCGATTCTTCTCTCATTTGTTTGTCTCTTGCCATTCGGCTCGGCGCATCGTTTTGCGCTTAGTACATACAGCCACAACCAACTTTCTTCGAACATTTCGCGGACCAAGCTCATCATGTTCAAATAGGAAATCAACTCAAAAACCCGGCGATGAATTCATCACCGACTTCCGAAAACACTTTCCAGAGATCGTCTCAACCACACCTGCTGGGAAGGAGATCGATAAGGGAGCCGCGCCTACGTTTGGGCCCGAGGATGGATCAGGCAGGCAAGTCACCCCAATTTTTCATCACACTCCTACACACCTTGCATTGCTTTTGAGTGGTTGTTTTCTAATTGAAGCTAAAAATTATTACCTGTCATTTCCCTCATTCGTATTTCTGTTCATCGTGTATGTAGGCTAATGCATTTGTCAATGTAGACACCATAGTGTAGGAGCTGAAGACACAGGTAAAGAGATCAATGATCCAGATCCAACTCCCAGAGCCCGAGACGATGCTGCCGCATGGCGATGGACGCCCTCTATATTGGGATCATCGTCCTCCAACTTTGACTCCACTTCATTCGGATTCCCATCATTCAATGCAGCACCGGGACCTTATACTTTGACACCAGGAGGAACGAATACTCTATATCATCATCAAGCTGGAGATCTTCATATGGGCATGGGCATGGGTATGAACATGGGAATGGGCATGGGCATGGGTCCTCCTCTTTCAATCCCCACTACTACAGATGGTCTCCATACCGAAACAATGATGGGCATGCCTAGTTTTCCTACCCATGATTTTCATGATTACAACCCTTTCGCACATTCTCATCATCATCATCAACCGCAACCGCAGCCAACCTCATACGCTCCATCCTCCTTCATTCATCAGGACACAGGTTACGAAACAATGGACCATGACGGATCTCCTATGGATGATGACGAAGGACCACTGGGTTCAATGGAACGGGTGATGCATCAATCTCCCTTGACATTCCAGCCACACTCGTACGACATGGCTATGCCTGGATCAGCTTCTCCATTTGCCGAGAAATTTCGTTTCCAGGCTGTGTTGAACGCGCCAACGGCTATGGTTAAAAACTCGCAAGAAATTCCAGTCACATATCTCAACAAAGGACAGGCATATTCGGTCTCTATTTTGGATACTGAAGCGGGCCATCCACTCCAGCCAGGCACTCGTTACCGAACCTTCGTACGTATCTCATTTGAAGATGAACAGCAGAGACAACGGCCTGCTTCATGCTGGCAGTTGTGGAAAGAAGGGAGAGGTACTAATGAGGCTCATCAACGTGGAGGAAAGCTCCAAGCGGTCGAATATGTTGAATCCACGCAGATTGGCGAAAGTGATGAGAAGCGAACGCGCATGGAGCTGGATACGGCTTCTTTTGATGGATTCTCTGTAATCTGGACTCCCGCGGCCAATTGTGTCCCAGAATGCAATATTGCTGTCCGCTTCAACTTTCTTTCTACGGACTTTAGCCACTCAAAAGGAGTCAAGGGTATTCCCGTCCGATTTTGCGCCAAAACTGAAACACTGTCTTCTGGTTCCCCACATGCCAAGGAGGCTTCTGAGGTAGCTTTCTGCAAAGTAAAGCTCTTTAGAGACCATGGAGCCGAGCGGAAATTGTCCAACGACATTGCGCATATCAAAAAGACTATTGATAAGTTAAAGCAACAAATAAATCAGGCAGAGACTGGCATGAAAGATTTTGGAAAGCGAAAGAGAGGCTCGACTGCAAAGGCACAAATTAGTGAGCGGCCTGGCAAGGTTCAAAAGCACAAACGTACTTGGTCCATGTCTTCTGCATCTTCTGCAGGTGGACGAGCTCCGGTGGAAGAGGATCTCCAGGAAAGACTTTTACAGTATCAAGATATGTTTCAAAGTACACGACCAACCAGCGTACTTTTCTTGCGTGGTTCGGAACAGGACGACCCCGATCTGTTCCCAGTGGCTTTGGCGGGTGAGCCACTCGACTTAACTAAAGTAAATTCTCGAGACAACGCCACTTGGGCGGCGAGGAGCAGCGCACGTAGCTCGACTACCGGTACCTCTTCTATCATATCCCCATCGCCGAGTTCGATCTCATTGCACTCCCAAGCTGCTCCATCCACAGCTAATCTTTCCACTTGGAATGATTTCCACAACGTTCCACCAGGAGACTTTCAAAACCAAAATCCACAGCATCTAGCGAGCCCGCCAGATCAGCTAACCAAGGTTCCCAAGCCAGACGAGACTGGCAGCCTAAGTGGTTGGATTGAGGCTTTGGGAGTTGATCCTTCCTACAATCCACCCGTTGAACAACCCATCAAGCCTGTCGCTTGCTTCTATGTACTCCGTAGAGACCCAGCCCAACCAGCTAAACGTGAATATCACCGAGCTATCTACTTGATGCAACGTTCACTCAAGGATTTCACTAGCGCTATTGCCTCGAAATGGAACTTCGAACCTACGAAAATTACCCGCACTATCCACGTGCTTGAAAACGGTTTACAGGTCGAGATGGATGACGATGTTATACGCGAGTTGTCTGAAGGCCAAGACTTTATCCTAGAGGTTCAAAATTGTCAAGCACCAGTCAAACGCGAATGGGAAATGGAACTCACTGTGGACAGCGACAGTGATAGCGCGACACAAAACGTTGTCCACAGCGAAGGATACGAATTGAAGCTATTTTTCTAATCAACCTACTTAATTTACCTTTCCTTTATCACTTGTATTATTATACCCATAGACCAGAAGGAAATGGTCATGTAATTGTTATGGATCTAAAGATCCAGGATTGGGTTGGGACAGGGCTTGAAGGGCGTCATTGTCGTTTTCTGAGATACCAATTTCCTACATGAAATGTTTTGCCCCAAATCACCTCCAAGACGATCGTGTTTAGGAAAGAAGCATGCATATACATCACTGGAAGATGTTGAGAGACAGATTCGAGATCTGCTCTCAACCGGATTGGGAAGGGGTAGAGCGGGGGAGAGCTTTCATATTCTGTTACATTTGTTTCTATCGGGAGGATCTTTTAAGCGTTTCTTTATTCTCTTCACGGCCCCAGAAGCCATACGAACACAATATTTGACGCAGTTATACTTGTACATGGAATTTCACGATGCGAACGAACCATTTCTTTTTCACAGGGTTTGGGGTAATATTCAGAATTGGTACACAGATGGGCCTCGATGGCAATGGTGGCATGGGCGCACTTTTGTTTAGGACTACCAGCAAACTTTGAGTATACAGTCGCCATAGTTTCACAGTATAAAAATGAAAAATTCAATTATCTTTTTACTTTTTTGTGTTCCCAATAGGTAGTGATCTGCTACATGGTGACAAGTGAATGTGGAATTTTTTCCCGGTGATAATACGAGTTATGACAGCGCCAAGAAACGTTGGTACTAATGAATTACGAATGCCTTGGCTAGGTGGGTACTAGATAGGTAATAATAAGGTAAGGTAGGCATGCATAATTATAGTAACACGCTAGATATGTATGTGTGTGCCTGTGTTCCGGTAGTCGCAAGATCGTTCGTTGTTTACTTACTAGCCACAGTCTACTGAGCCACAGACAACACTTTGCCTCCTCCCTCTTCTAGCTGGGCACGTGGGTTAGTGTATGGGTGGGTGTAGGGTTAGGGTTTGAGGATAGATGGATGGATGGATGTGAGAGGTGGAAGTGTGGGTGCTTGGGAGTGGGAGCAGGAAAGATGTGGTGTTTGTTGAGGATATGGAATGGGATTTTGGAGACCGGTTGAGATGGATTGAGATGCTATGCTGGCTAGATGGGGAAATTTGGTTGTGGAGTTTGTTTCTTGGTGCTTATTTTTAGGCGATGTTGTTTGTTATCTGTTCGGTATGGATACAGATATGGATATGGATATCGTTGTTGTTGTTGTTGTTATTGCTATTGCTATTGCTATTTCTTGTTGAATGGGGCTGGGCTAGGAAATAAGTTTACTTTTTCTGGTGCTTGGTTGGCTGGAACTCGGAGGTGCAGTTAAGCGCAGAAGCTGTAATGGCTACTCTTTGAGAAGCCGAGATTGATGATTGGCAGTTTAGGTGTCTCTCTCTTCTTTACTCTAAGTAGATATACATGTCATGATTCACGAACGTGACTGTTTATACTCAGATAGTACTGGAGCAGATTTTCGTTTAGGGTTTACGGTCCACAGAGTTGATATTAATTCGATGGCTGCTATACCATGTATACTGGCTAATCGGCGGCTGGTACTTTGTATCTACAACTCGCGAGAGCGAGCTGAATACCCAAGCGAGATTACTTCCGCTTAGAGATGTGAGGTGGTGAATGGATGGATCGGGATGGGAAATGATGATAATCGTTCCTTTCTGAGGTATACACTATCTAAAGGTATAAGAAGATGATTCTGAAAACTTACATTCCTCGATCCTGGGAATGCGATTGATGATACATGCAGGTTTCGCCATAATACCTACCTATCGCCACGACTTGGTAATTTTTGATAGCCCACCACTCTTCCCTATAGCTAGATATTGTACTTTCAAGCTTTCGAGCTGTTAAACTTCTAGATTCAGGACAAATACATCTGCTCTCATCAATCTAGTCTTGTGTCATAGCTCCAAAATATGACTTGAGGGAAATCTTGACCTAAATCTAGATGCGAGTAAACTTCATCCAACTGAAAAATCTCAAAGTTACAAGCGCGGTTGAGGGATTTTGTTTTCGAATATCGTCAATATAATATGATTTAGCATTGATCATACTAATCAAATAATCAATCGGTCAATTTTGCAGTTACTGATCACGCTGTACAATTCTGTGGCTTGCACGATTAAAGCAAGCCAAACTAACACACCAAACTAAAATCAAGCAATGCCAATCATGAACTATCGATAGAGTCTTTGTTGATTGTGCATTTCGGCTACAGAAGGGTACATTTGTAGAATTTCAAGATCAAGCGAACTTTAATGGACGCCGGCGATGATTAGTCTACCGGATGCTCCTTCGGCTTCGCGGAATCCAATTCTGTTATTTGTATTTTGTGTTGTTGACGATGCGAGCTAAGGAATCCAGATAGCTAGTATGTGTACGGTCAACTTGTTTAGGCCTACTTTGAGGAATTCGATAATCACCTACCTAGGAGGCATTATACAACTTGTATATGTACAATTTAAGGTTCAGCGCAAAAGACGCAGAGAGAGAAGAAGACGAAAAAGTATACCACACAAGCCTCAGACGCAAAGCCTCAGATATGTGATTGGATAACAAAGCAGCCTCATATGCAGCTCACATATAGTATAGCATCATGTACTTTATGTACATGTACATGTACATGTATCCTGTAGATCGATTTGATGCCCATGTATAGTGAAGTTAGTATGCATGATGCACCCCAGAAAACGACTAGCAGCCTGATTAGGCTGCCATGCGAAAAATTCTCCAGATTCGCCACCGGTCCCTCCTCAAAAACAGCATTGTGTTCACGTGTAAAATGTGGCTGTGAAGGTAGCACAAATCTTACTCTTATAAATAAAATACCGATGACGGGAATCGTCGGTCTAGGTGTGGCATATTTCCATGGGCTCCGACGATCAGTGAAGAATGTGCAGCGAAACACGGCTGCGTCTCGCTCTTCTATGGATATGGAGCCGATAAGCCTCAGTTGAGCTGGTGCCACCATCTTGGTACCCCTCATCATTGCCATTTTTACACAGCCGTAGACTTTACATTTGACATGTGAGATCGCCGTGTGATGTGATAGAACATGCATAAGCCGGGGATGCTTGTTTGCTTGGGTCCCAGAAAACGCAAACTGTGGCTCAAATTTAGAATCTCCTTTTGATATTTGTGATATATCCAATAAAAGAATATTAGAAAAGAATAAGATGATAGGTCTGACGCCGATTTGTTGCGCAATAAAAGTCGAGATCGAAAATTCAGCATGCCGATCATAACCCCTATTGTGCTTATCCGAGATCAGTCTGCATCAACCATGTTGATCACTACCAAACTCTTTTCTCTCCACGGAGTATATACCAAGCACAATTCTCAAGCCACAATTCGGTTCCACCGATTACTATCAGCCCGTTTGTGATGAGCCACACATATGGCTGTTCCATGCAAAGACGCTTGTCTTCGGCTATACATGCCAGCGCCATAATACAAATTCATTTTCTCGGATCTGCGCCTTCCCGCGCGGAAGTGTGGCTAAATTGTTAGGTTGCGAGATACACTACTTGTGCAAGCAGATCCTTTCTATGTAGGCGCCTTTGTCAGCACTCAGTGGCATTGTAGACGACAGTAGGTCTATGAATAAAGTCACGTGAGCAATTGATGCGGAATGAGTTCCTGATCCTTTCCCTTTCCTACGTATCACGAGAATGAGCATACTTACTACTTCTTCTGTTGCATCCTAATCATGATCACTGGATTCAGAGGAGTCAATTTTGGCGTTATTTCAATAAATAAATTTATATCAAATCTCCGCGAAGAGTATCCACGAAATGTTCGACAGTTAACACGGCACTTGACATTTATATGATTGATATAATCATTTGGCGAGGACAGACCGCAGAAATAAAGTCATGTTTAATAATCCTTATCATAAAATATCCAATAAACAGTACTCCATTCCAACAATGCCCGCTAATTCTCATGACCTATCCACAAAAACTCCCACCAACGCCGCGCCAGAAGGGCCGTTTATTCCAAGGACAATCCCAATCTTAAAATTCAAATTGACCTGAATAGTTCAAACCAGCAATGCAATCCCCTCATACGCCCGTTCTACGGTTTTGCTTCCTAGTCCTGGAATAGCTCTAAGTTGCTGTAAAGTTTTGATTTGACCGCCATCATCCTCATTCTGTAGCTCTAGAAACTCGACCACATCTCTAGCCTTCTTGGGACCTACTCCGCAAAGACCTCTGATCATTCCTACATCTCTAGAGTTGACAATATCCAATAAATGTCTTGTTCGAGGTGTGGGGGGATCCAGCAGGCTAAGAGAAGCTTCGTCGTTGAAGACACGCAATTTGGTTGTCGTTTTAGACTTTGTCTTTCTTGACTTGGCGGCTTTGTGTGAGAAGCTATCCTCATCCTCATAATTCTCCTCTTGATTTACAAAAGATGCATCGTACTCGGCATCAGGTTCTGAACCCCTTCTTGACACGGGTCGTGCTTCCTCTTCCTCTTGCTGAAGTGAACTGGCGGGTGTTGGCAGCTGTATAAATGGAGCAGTGAGCTTTCGCAGTCCTGATTCTGCTGGCACCGAATGCTTGGTTGTTAAACCAGTATTTTTTGCTTGCATCTTGCTTTTGAGATGCTCAATTTTCTTGAGCAATTTCTCTTGGCCTGGAAAAAAAGGAAGTGCCATTCTGATAATAATTAGTCAATGTTACTTAGTAGAAATGGATTAGCTGGGCAAACCTACTCGTACATCTTGAGAGCACTACTTTCTTCCCCACGCTCTTTGTGTTGTCTCGCCATAAGCAGGAACCTCAGACCTTCGGACCTCGCATCTTCCGCCGAGTTATCATCAATCTTCTTTTCCAGTGCCTCGAGTCTTTTCTGAACCGCCTCACTAATCTCAGTGGGTGCGGTCTTCGACGTCTGTTCTAAGGCACGGTTGACAAGAATTTCCGAGACTTTGCGCTCAACCATTTCCTCAATCTTCGCGGCTGAGATATCAGCCGTGATCGATTTGTACCCTAATGGCGCATGTCTCGTAGGTTTGGTAACCCGTGAGCCAATGACTCCATCAGATGGCCCCTTTTTATTCGAGTTTGATCTTCGGAGTGCTGGAGTGCTGCTCGACGGCCGGGCTGTTGTTGCTTTACTTTTATCTGTGTATACAGAGAAAGCTTTTGCGGGCTTGTCAGCTTTTTGTGCTGGGTTGGCTACAGTGTTATGCGAATTTGTGATGGGTCTCAACGGCTGTCGTTGCATACTAGCTCCGGCTGGTTTCCTGGGTGGCTGCGTGAAAACAACTTCATTCTCAATTTCCCTGACTTCTATTCTCTTTGCTCTTGAACTTACGTTCAAGGAAGACAAAGTATCCAAATGGTAAGAACGCAATGGTGCAAGGTTCAAGACCATTATAGTGATACCATTATTTTGACCCAAACTGAGAATTCGGGTCATTTTTGATTCTCGATATGGAATTCTCTTGTCGCCTCTACCAATAGCATCAATACACTGACTAAGTACGAACAAACTTTTGTTGATGCTTGCAGATTCAATCATTCTTTCCTTGCCATTATCTGTTCTCCGGTTGTCCTCTGATCCCGCTAAATCGATTGCTGATGCAGTACTGATCAAGGTCGCATCGCCAGAAGTTTGCGTCACCTTGACCATCAAGATAGCATGGCTTCGACTGCTTTGCGCATTGAGTTTGGTCCCTGCTGTGCTCCGGTTGTTGTTGGCTTCTATATATAACTTTTCGAAATCCTTGAGATCATTGCAAGACATTTCCGAGAGCCCAACGACTATTGTCTTTCCATCCTTCTCCCGAAGAGGCAAGCCAGCAAGAGATCGCTTATCGGGAGATTCAAACAGGTCGAAGACTTTGTCGTTATATATTTCGTAGTAGGACAATGTAACAGTGACAGAGGTGTTCTCTCCAGAATCCTTCGCGACCTTACGCCCACGTCGATAAACTCCACTTAATAATCGAGGAATAATCCCACGGTCTGCCAACTTTGTTCCACCACGCATTGTATGTGTTTTTCCGGTTCCAGTAACTCCATATGCAAAGAGTGTAACATCGAGTCCTTGGAACAACGATTTCAGTGTGGGCGCAACCTCGTTCGTGAAAAGTTCCTCTTGAGTTGTTCCCATATCGTAGACTCCATTGAATGTGAAACTAAATTCCTCCGACTCATTTTTAGGATTCGGTATCCGGACGACATTGGGTGTTTTGCTGTCTTGACTACTTTCGGCGCGCACGATGGTATCCTTATCCAATTCCTTTGGCAGGAGAGGACGTATTCTTGCAACAACTTGTTTGAAGGTCAGCTTGGGGCGAGACTCGATTGATATTTGCAGAAAATACTAACCTCGTACAGACATGATCACAATCGAAGGATATCCAAGTAAAGAATAGATGTCAACACAAACAGAAAAGAGGAAAGAATAGAATTAACGATTATGCGAGATAGTATCAGACAAGCAAAGAACTGTATTAACAGAATTAAGACCTTCGCCCGCCCCCTCAAGGAGTGTTCTATACTAATTCGAGTGAGTGTTGGTTGGGTTGATGTGTCTCGAAACTTTAAAACCATGTCAAAGTTTTGGTTGATGTTGAAGCTATACCCGCAAAAACGCAAACATCGCGTTGCCCCAGCAACAAACACTTCACCGAAACTCTGCCACGACAAGCAAGACAAATAAGTAGTGGATGATTGTAAGATAATCATACTAAAGTACATAAGTTGCCTTGAACTCAAGACAATTAGACACCATGATTCAAATCCAATAAGTAGGTGAGTAGGTATAATTTCTTTTAGAGCTAGCCGGCAATATTTAGGAGCAAATATGAATACCCCCTCGGTTAACACCTATTCAACTCTAGACGGGGAAAGAGCATCTAAGTACCTATGAATGAATATATTTAATATTCTCTTGTTCTTACGTCTCTTAACGAAGAATTACTATTTGTACAGTCAACAGTTTGGTATCGTGTAATCTTGGCTTGTCCAAATTTATGTCAACCTCTAATATCCTTCGAATCAGCGGCCAGGGTTAATAAGTATTTCAATCTCATTGATTAATTGAAGTCACAAATCAACCACAAAACAAATCATGAAAAATGAAGATGCATTGAGAGTTTAATTCCAATTTACTTCAAAGTCTATAATCGAATAGATTTTATTCAGATCTAATCCTTCAATGATATATTGAGCTGTGAAGAATTTTTGAAGTTAATGGTTTCCGGTCGTTGATTTCGCTTGCATGGAGAACAATCATTGTCTAGATCATGGGCACTACTTTATCTTATGTTCTTGAACTAGTGTGCTAGCACACATACAGTGCACTATAAGGAAACATTTGATCATCATCTCTCATATTCATAACATATTGTCCAACGAAGACATCAAATCTCAGCTTCATATCACAAACCCCGAATTTCAAGATAATTCCCTGAAATTTGAGTCTACATTGAACAGCCCCCTTCCGACCTTCTTCACCTCTAATAGCTATGTTTCCAAAATGCCTCTCAATTACTTGTCTAAAATCCCATGTACGTCATATCAAATGGGATTTTCAGCGGCTTTCATTAATTTCTCAGCCAGCCATTCCGGTTGGCTTATAAATGGGCTGTGGCCGGCGTTAATACGTTCGATCGTGCCGAAGCCTAACGCAGATTTGTGGTTAGTTTTTTGGGAGTTCTGGAGAAAAACGGGATGAGATGTGAATATATGAGGTTGTGTGTATAGAACAGGAATGATGAGGAGATTATGACAGGAAGATAGCATATAACTAAAGGAGTGTGACTCTGGTGAACGATTTTGACTCTGTCGTCTGGAGCTCTACCATATGCCCTTCTTTTCATGACATGAAGACTTGTGGTTTTCATTATCGCCAAGCATCAACAAAGTGCTCCAAGAGGAAGCAATAAAAAATGAACAAGCAAAACTTACTCTCCTCAGCAATTTCCTGTGCTCCCCTAATCATCCCCAACTGGATTTCCAAAGGAACCGCCCTATCATCTTCACAAACGACATACGTACTCGGTATGTATCTCCACGGCTCCGCAGTCACCGGCGAACGAAAGGTATTATAACTGTGTCCCTTCAGCATATCCACATATTTTTGTGCTTCAGTTCTGGAAATATCGTTGTAGAAGATTTCATAAGGATCCAAACAAGTAACAGTTTTGGAATCCGGAGATATGGACCAGATGATAGGGACTTTGTGATTCATAGCGCTCATTAAAGACGTGGATTTGGGAAGACAGAAGGACGCGATGTAGATTATATGGCGGATGAGGCCAGTAGGAGAGGAAGGGGTGGTTGAGGAATGAAGGGTGGAGATATAGGTGTCTAGGGCCGACGAGCCGATGACTCCGCCGTAAGAGTGGCAGACGAGAATCAGGGGAGTGGATGTGGACAGGAGAGCGTCGATTTTGTTCCTTGGGCGGGTTATTATGGTATGTGGGAAAGCGAGAGAAAGGAATGTAAGATGGGAGTATTCGAAGAGAAATTACCTGATTGTTTCAACATCTGGCTGGAAATCTTCGAGCGGAGGAGATGCACCCACAGATTTTAGGGAAATGCCGTGAACTTTATAACCCTTCGCTTCAAGGATGTCTGTGGTAGGTTTAAACTTTGGGGCAGAAAATGTCAGACGGGAACGTCAAATAGGGTTGCGTTAGGCGGAAGAGCTTCTTGAAACTTCTTAACAAAGTAGCAGTAGCTCCTTCGATTTGACATTCCAACACATATGTCATTAGATCAGTATGATAGTAGGATATCTTACACATTCTGGACCATGCCACGCTCCAGGCACAAGAACAAATTCTGGCTTCTTCAATGTGCTTTCCATGGTGACACGAAGACGAAGAAGAGTAACAGATAGAGACAAGATCAGTGCTTGTAAACGTTGATCGAAATGAGTAAAACAAAGAGATACTCGCAAATGACATTATACAACAATATTTGTTGGTATCACCATGGGGATGGTGAAGACAATATAGTACTATGGTTCACACTGTTGTAATATTGCTTGAGGCTCTAAAAGCTAGGACTACGAAACGTATAACTGTAATGCCGAAAGACGCTAGCGCTTGCGCTAGCGTAGTCACATGATCTGTATCCCGAAATATAGGCTTTAGGAATCGAGTTGTAAATATATACTTAATCAAGTAGTCTGTTGTATACTTGACTCACTTCTAAGTCTTTTGATTGGATATTTAACCGAAGACTTGTCGGAAGGTCTTAATTAGTTCTTTTCTAGATATTGGAATACAAGTGACGTAGGATCTACGATGTAGGTTCTAGGTGATAAGTTGTATTCTGTCTAAGGAGCTAACTACATACAGATTAAGCAATCCTTATATAGGTGTTGCTATGAACTAGCTACTTTATATAGGCTATAAATGACTTAAGACTATTCATTCACTCTTTATCGTTCAGTGTGTGTGCGGGGTACTGAGCTTAATAGTAACTCAATGCGGTCAGACTTTCGAGATTGCCCCTACACAGACCATCTCATCCGAAATTGTTAGTACAAGACAATTCAAGATTTCGTAGCCACAGAATAGGTAGGTAGGCAAATGGTGGCCAGCAGATTGTCTTACAGGCTCATTTCTTAGAAGAAGATAACTTCGACGTGAGTAGAAAAAAGAAAATCATGATCTCATTAATACTCATAATACATCCGATACATCCCGTAGGGTTATCCAACGCCCGCACAAAAACAATAACGCACGAAAATATTGCATTCATCATGCTCGACCCGTGATGTAATCCTTGTTTTCTATCGTCACGCTCTTCGTCATGTGATTGACCTTGTATACTCCGACCAACCTACTCGCGAGTTCGAACATGTTGTTGCGCAGCGAGATAACAATGAATTGTGCGTTTTTTGTTCGTTCTTTGATGTAAGATGCTACGATGGAAACCTAGACATGTCAGCAATTTACACTGGATAAAGCAGTAGGATTGAACTTACATTTCTAAAATCAAGAGCAGCGTCAATCTCGTCCATTACATATAAAGGTGTGGGTTTATAGTGATGCAAAGCAAACACCAGTGCCAAACTACTCAATGTTTTTTCACCACCACTCAAATTTGAGATGTTTTTCCAAGACTTCTTTGGTGGCATCACACTGAATAGAATTCCTTCCGAGAATGGATCCAGCGAGTCCACTAGTTCCAGCTCGGCATTCCCTCCCATGGTGATCATCTGGTACATCTCTTTAAGTCGAAGAGAAATCGTACTAAAACCTTCCATGAAGCCTTCGAGGCGAAGGCGTCGCAAATCATCGCAGCGTTTCTTGGCCGTATCTCTTTGAGTTACAGCACTTTGTAAGTCTTGGTTCCTTGCAGCATGTTCCTCAACTCTTCGACGATATTCTGCAAGAACACCTAGCTCGACATTGACGTTCTGAGTTTTCTCTTCCAGAATTGCAATCTCTCCCTTCAATGCCTCCTTGCTCATATCGGCGAGTTCGTCTCTAGTAAAAGTAGGAAGTTCCTCTTGCTCAACTTCTTCGCCTAGGTCACTCACACTCTGCAAAGTAAGCTTACCCAATTTTTCTTGCCAATATCTTAGTCGCTTTTGATTTTCAGTAAATACTTTATGGTTTTCTTCAAGCTTGTTGCGCATTTCAATCTCAACTGCACGAATCTCATTGAGTTCGGTAGTTTTCTCGTCAAGATCAGCTTTGAGAGCACTAAGCTCTTTTTTCTTCTCTCTCAGAGTCTCTTGGGCTTCATCAACTCGAGCTTGCGATCCTTCAGAGCTTGATCCTTGATTCTGAATATCCTGCTCTAGTGCTTCTAGATCTGCAATAGAAGCCTGTATTTCCTTAGTGGCCTTAGCATGATCTTTCTCGTGCTTAAGAATTTGTTTTTCGGCCTTGGCTTTGGTCACTTCTGCTGTTGACATGGTCTGGCTGAGGGTATCAATCTCTTCTTTCAGAGAATCCACCATAGCACGCTGGGCACGAAGCTTCTCACCACCAACCTGCATAATTCTGTCCTGGAGAGCATTGATCACATCCTCAACGCTTGCTGTCTCCGCATGAAGTTTTCCGATTTCTTTCTGAAGCTTTGCGATGTCCTTCTTCAGTGCGGATACTCGACTATCGTCTGTCTGAGATGGCTGATGCTCCTTGCTCAACTCTTTGATTCGTCTTTGTGCATCTGCCAAGTTTCGCTCAGAACTGTCCACCTCTAGACCGAGCTTTTGCATTTTCGTATCGAGTTGCGGTATTTGATGATTTATATCTTTAAGTCTCGTCTCTAAGTCTCTTTGGCGATCTTGAAACTTCTGGAAAGTTTTCTCAAGCTCGTCTCTGTTTACTTCCAACTTTGAAACTTGCTCTTTTGAGACTTCGGCCACCAGCTTCGAAGACATCAGACCCTTTTTGACTGTGTTTCCACCACCAGACATGGTACCCGATTTATCAATCAGTTGGCCATCCAAGGTCACGACACGCCATCGTTTAGCTCCATAAGCGATGCGATTAGCTTGTGCTAAATCTTTAGCCACAAGTGTATTTTGTAGTGAGTGGAAAAATGCTGGTCTAAACTTCTCATCTTTTGGCTTGATAAGATCGAAGAGACGAGGAACGTTTTCTGGTGTTTGGATGGGTGAGAGATCACGATTCCCTAATTTATCCAAACACATAAAGTTACCTCTTCCGAGATTGGTCTTTCGGAGATATTCGATACACTGCTGACCAGCCTCGACTGTATCCGTTACAAAATTATCAAGGGCTCCACAGGCAGTGGAAATTGCAATATCAAATTGTTGGTCAATTGTGCCCAGATTTCCTAATCGCCCATGGAAGCCATCAATTCGCCCAGATTCCTTGAGCCTCATCAGACCAGTGAGGACATTTCCTTGAGTTTGAGTGTTTGAAAGACTAGCACGAGCTTCGTCGGCTTTTTGGCGAGCCCCAGATAGTTTAGAGCGAAATTCCGGCTCCTTCTGAGACAATTGCGTAAGTTCGGCTTGTAATCTAGCACCGTCCTTTTCTAGCTTCGCTCTTTGCCCTCTGCATTGCTCGAGTTCTTCGAGTTTAGCCTCCCTGCTTTCTTCTATGGATTGCACCTTTGATTGAATTTCCCGAAGTGCCACATCACCGGCATTTGCCTTCTCGTCTAAAATTGCAAGCTCACTCTCCGCTACAGCAATAGCAGATTGTTTTTGATTGATCTTTTCATTCCAGGGTTCCAATGACTTCTGCTTGGCCGCGATTTGATCGGAAAATTCTTGGGTTTTACCTTTGAGGCTATCCCTAATATTAGCGAGCTCCGATTCCTCTTCTGCCATCCTCTGTTCGGTTGCAGCTATCTCGGCAGCAGCTTCCTGTATTTCTTCTGTACACTTCTCAATTGTGGCCTGAGCTTCAGAAATCGCAGAGTCGGATGTGTTGATTGTCTTTTCCAGTTTCTTCTGTTTAGTTGTCAAGAATTTTTTCTTCTCTTCGAGCTTTACTCGCTCTTGATCGAGATTCGTCATCTCCTTGAGAATTGCTTGCGTGTACTTTTCGATTGACTCATACTCCTTTTGGCCTTTTTTGTACTCCTTTTCAAGCTGCTTGATACCTGCTTCGTTGCCCTGATGTTTTTCCATTTCCGCGTCTAGCTGTGCCTGCATTTGGCCAATAGCCTCTTCCGTGACGGCTAAATTGTCACCGCACTCATTGATATAAACTTGGTACAATGCTGATTGCTTCATTGACAACTCATTTTCGTCCTTGATATAAGCAAGAGCCTTGTCTTTCTTGTCTTCAAGTGCATTTTTTTCTTTTTCAACATGCTGAACCCGCCCACTCTTCTCAACACACACTTCATTTAAAGTCTCTACTTCGGTGGCAGATTCTTCGATAGGGGTCTTATATTTGGATGTACCAATAATATCCTCTAGATACTCGAAAAGACCGTCATCATGCTCATTTGCAGCTTTTGGCTTCATTTGTGCAATTGACTCGACTTCACCTTGAAGGATCAAAAATCTCTTGTGATCTAAGTCGACACCTCTATCACGAAGGAGTGTCGTGACAATGGTAAAATTAGACTCCTTTCCGTTGATATAATATTTACTTGCGTTGTTTTTGAACGCCCTTCGAGATATGATCAAATCAGAATTAGGAACAATTTGGTGGGTGCCATCTGGCTGATCCATCACTTCTTGGAAATATACAGCAACCTCACAGTGATCCAAGTCCGGAAAAGCTGCTGAATTGTGAATTAATGCGGAAATCTTTCCCTGTCTCATTTTGCTAGCTCTGAAGCCGAATACAAAAAGAAGAGAATCGATAACATTAGATTTTCCAGAGCCGTTAGGGCCAACGACAGAAGAAAAAGAAGAGTGAAAAGGGCCAACTTCCTGACGACCAGCATAACTCTTGAAGTTTATAAGAATCAGGTAAGTGATAACTATTCGGGATTTTGGACCAGTATCCTCAACCACTGGAGCTGTCGCAGTTCTTGATTTCAGCACAATATCCATGGGCTTCTCCATGATTGTATCCATTGCTCGAATAGGTTTGATAGCCGACGCTTGATTGTCCGAAGTCCCAGGTCTTTCTGTGATATCCGCAAGAATTGTGCTATCGTGTAGTTCGGATGGTTCAGGGGATTTAGAGGTTTTTGGTATTGGTAGAGTGGAATTCGACTCAGGTGCCACTGAGCTGCGTGCACTCCTGGTAGGAAGCACACTCTTCCTCTTCCGTGGGGCTGCCTTTTTTGTAGGTGACTCAGGCGCTGGGGTTGCTGTCTGGTCAGGATCGAATATTTCTGAAGGTTCAGCATTCTCTGCTCCTAAACTCTTCTTCGATCGACCGCCTGCACGAGGTGTAGCTGCCATTGAATTTGCTGTCTTCCTTCTTGACTGGGGGGCTGTTCGGGTGCTACGCTTAGGTGCGGGGGTGAACTCTTCCTCGTCATCTTCCTCTTCAACCTTTACCTCCATACCTTCGTCTTCATCTGACGATTCTACTACCACTTTCCGGCGAGAAGCGACCCTTCTTGAGGACCGCACTGGGGATTCTGACATGATGAGATCCAGTAAATGTGTCGTTTTTTTTTCACTCGCGGGGAAAATTTGGTTATCGCTGTGGATAAAGGAGCTATATCAAATCAGTAATGCACAATGGGTACCGAAAGGTAACAAAGACTAAGATACCTGTTAGCAACGCGTCCTATATTCAATCAATAAATCGGGTGTAAAATGTGTTGTGTTGTTGAAGTTTGTTGTTCTTCTTGTTTGCATATTGCGGAGGGCCATTGTTTACTTCAAAACAGTCAAATGACGCTAAGATAAGGTTCTTATCTACTATCAATACTCTATCGTCGCAACGATTTCAAAATATGAACTCCTTAAACATAAACAACGGTACAGAGAACCATAAGGCGATACGAAATGTTTACCTTTCAAAATTTTGACGAAGTCTTCGACTTTGATCCAGGCTGCTCATATGATGATGACGCTGTGCGAAAAATCGAGAGCAATCGTAAGAAGCTCGAAGGGTTATTCGTGGACACTTTACTGAAGAATTTTGAAATTCGTCGACGTGAGCTCCTACAAATCATTGTGGCAATATATATCTTACTAACTTGTGCGCAAGCTGTTAAATACTATCCACCGAAATCTAATAGTGACCTTCGAAATCTACACAAAGTTATCATTGACTCGGCCGGCGAAGATCACCACAAACTATCAGCTCTGTATTATATTCTGCTCGATTTTGACGCTCCAACCAGACGCAGAGATTACTCCACCACATTTGAACAAAAGTCGTTTTTACCTCAAAGCTACCAAATCTATATGAAAGGTCTTTGGCATCTGGATAATCTTGATTTTGAGGTTTGTGGTTCTCTGTCTCCAAGATCCGTGGATACTAAACATGGACTGATCATTACTAGTTGGCTCTTCAATATCTGACCCATCCATCTTTGATACCGAGCTTTGCGGATGAAATCTTAGAAGCCCTCGTGTTACATTCTTCAGATGATCTCGCAATTCCATTAGCATACTATCATACCGTACAGCCAGCTTTGACTTCATCCCGTGCAACAGAAAGTTTGTATTCTGCTATCGCAAGAACAAGTGTCACAGAAGCCTTCTACTTCTCACGAGGACAATCGCAATACATGCAACGACACATGTTCGAACTCCTAATCGCGGCCGTTCTCAAAAACTCTCCTCCAGAAACTATCGCGGATCGCAGTGTTGAACTAGTAAATCTACCATTGTCACTAGAAGAAGAAGCTTGGTTCGAGGACTATTTACTTCGCGGAGAAGGAAGAGCAATAAGAAAGGCTCGGGATACGATAATGATGCGACGAATTGGCACTGGGAAATTCTCGGAAACTTTATCACTAAAAGGCATTGGTAGCAGATCGATTGGTGGATTAGATTGGGAACGCCTGTCTGCAGCTGTGAAGGAAGGACTTGGGCCAAGAATTGATGTATGAAAGAGAAGGGCGAGGCATGTACATCTACATTTCAAAGATACCAACATAGCGTTATGGAGTTAATTGGGGAGTTGCGATAGGCTCTGATTTGATGAATATGTAATTATTTTATTTTGATGTAGATTTTTACTCATTTCAACTTGTGACAATCAATTTTCAAATTAACCGTATCGACGCGTTTAACTACCAGACCGCGTTCCCGACCAACATCTTCAAAAATTCATTTGCATCAATCAAACAAAGCCGTATACACACTTTTTTGAATATGAATTTTTTCAACCTCCGCGAATCTCGAATGAATATATTATAAGTGTAGCCGTTTAGGCTCTGGTCACCCATCTAAGAATTCGTTTCCTACCATCTCGATTCCCTAGACAGACTGAACAATGGCCGTGTGTAAATTCTGGCAGCAGGGAAATTGCAGAAACGGAGGTATGGCTATGTTCGGAATTTAAGGATGAAAATGTGCTAACTGTTGAAAGCTGGTTGCAGATTCGAACACTCCGATCAAAGTGCCAATTCAAATAGGAATGGCTTCCACAATCGATATGCGCCTCTTCAAAATCAACCTTCCAACCAATCCAACTCAAGAAATTTCAATACACAACGAGGAGGTGAGTATTCTGAGAATACATAATCATACACGGTGGCTTACGGCGCTGTAAAGGAAATGAGGCGCATATACCTTTCGGTCTCGATAAAGCGACTATAAAGCAAGACCTCACGACCGACAGACCTCAATGGATTCTTTCGGCATACGGACCTGGGCGCCATGCGCCAGAGCAGTTGTTCGGTGGACCAACGCGAGAACAAAGTTTTGAGGAAATGCGCCTTCTACACTACATTGCGGCAGCTTCTGGCAATGCTCAACCAGCTGTACGTGAGATCATCCTGGGGCTATGAACGATTAGACACTGATATTTTCTAGATACAAGATGCAGAGAGGTTATGGCAAGAAGCAGATCAACAAATTCAAACTGCGCTGAATGATGTGGATGGCGCCATAAATTATATTGTCGCCTCCGATAGTAAGCATCCAAATAGGAATGATTTCTGTCAACAGTGCACCTCCACAGACCAAACACCTTGGGTTCAGAGGAGCGACCATCCTCCTATCAACAATGCTTTTGGTGCAGCCAGTCAAACGACCCCATCAGCATTTGGGCAACCGTCTAATCATAATGGCTCTGCATTTGGGCAACCAACTAACCAAAATGGTACAGCTTTTGGACAGCCTTCAACCCAGAACGCCAGTGCGTTTGATGGGCCTTCTCAAGGCTTTGGTGCTGCACCACAAATTGGGGCATCTAGTGGTTTTGGCCAGCCATCAGCTTTGGGTCAAAAGCCAAGTGCCTTTGGTAGTACTTTTGGACAGCCTTCACAACTAGAGCAAAGGGCTGGGGCTTTCGGAAACCCTTCAGCTATGGAGCAGAAAGCAAGTCCGTTCGGTGCACCCTCGAATGGTGTCATGAATTCTGGACAGGCAGGCTTCTCCAACTTAGGCGGTACAAGTAATGCTTTTGGTCATCCAAATCCAAATCCCTTGGTAAACCCAATGGGAGGTGCTTTTGGTTCCAACCCTCTTCCACCTGGGATTCAACAATCGCAGGTCAATCCGATCGCGCAAAACAACAATCCATTAGCGCCTGTAAATTCTTTTGTTCAGCCTACTCCGCCGAATCCCTTTGGCTCAAATTCCGGAAATACCCAAGCATTTGGTGCTCCTTCTCCAGCGCCAATTAATCCTTTTGGGGCTCCAAGTTCTCAAACTATGAATGCGATGCAAAACCAATCTACGGCCCCTGTTACACAAACACAGCAGTTTAGTAATCAACAAGGTTCTGGCAATCTAAACATGACTGCTGGCGCTCCCCCTGCGAGATTTGGCTCCAATATGAACACTTTCAGTCCAAATTTTCGACCACCACCAAATGACAACATAGTACCACATCCTCCAACCGATAGTTACATAAGGAGTCGGGGTGACAAGTTAGAGTCTTTCAATGGACTCCCAGTCGAGTATAAGGATGGAGAGCCAGGGACTTTCGTAAATGGCAAGTGGCACAAGATATGGTGTGCAAAGGGTTATACAGGGCCAAATAAAACTACCGAGATTGAGAACGTGTCTTTTGATGAGCCGACAACAGTTGCATATCTACAGGCCAGGCGAACGGGAGCTTTTCCAGGTGGAGTTATGCCTATGATTCCACCCAAGAGGGAATGGTGCTTGTTCAACTTTTGATCTGCTGAATTAGACATGGGTGGTTATGCATTGGGATGGCGTTGTGAGTTTATTACCGTGTGGTTTCAGAGGAAGAGTACATAAAATACGGCTTGGAAAATGCATTGTAGGAAATATTGGGGCATTGCAATGTTCACGAGTATGCTGCTAGGACTGGCTAGCATCTAATTGAAGGGGGAAAATAAAAGGAGATCAAAAATATGCCTTAATATCACGTTCAAAGTCAAGCTCCTTACACCATGTGCATGGATTGTATTTGGCGCCTAGTACGAGTGCATAATAATTTACATGGTGACCTATCCGATTTCATCTCTTGTCTTTCAAAGCACGGCAAAAAAGTTCAAGTGAACGTTACGTCTTAGTACTTTTAAATGTTTCGCGTATCTGATGTACAATTCTCAAGAAGTAACCAAACATTGAATGATTCGAAGATCAAAAGATTTTGAAAGTCCACTCAAGTCATCTCATCCCCTTTTTCCAAATAAACATGCCTCATCTTCACGTCTCCCATTACTCTCCCTACAACACTCAACTTCTCCCTTTGATCTCTGATATTTGCCTCGACCTGGTCCGCCATTCCTCTCCAGTTCTGTCTCCAATCCGGTACATCCAGAAACCCCAACCTGCCCTCAAAGTCCCTCCCATACTCAATAACCTTCAGTACCTCTCGCAAATGAGGCATACCTGCTAGAATAGAGATAAGATTATGCAATTAGTACATCCTACCCCAACACGTCGCAGGGAGTCCTAAAGAGGATATGGGAAAATAGGAAAGAAGAGATAAGATCGTAGCAATATGACGATCATCCTGTAGCTGAATAAATGGAGATATGAACAAAGAGGGTATAGAAAGTTCAATACAGTTTTAGGTTTATAATTCAATGACTTTGAAGAAAATTGCAAGACAAAGAAGTTTTTCTTCCCGTGGTGATTATTCATGCGTGAGAAAGTCTCCCCTCTCTTGGACTTTGATTTGATTCTTACTGAGAATCCGATTGTGGCTGAGAAGAGATTCTCAAGGCGGTATTGGAAAAAGATAGCTCTCATCCAATCACTCATTTATTCCCATCAGCTTTGTAATGTTGCCATGTACCATACTATCATCGCCACGCTTTCGTCTGACACATGGAAGAAGTAAATTCTTGATCCATCATCTCAATGTACACAGTTACTTTTCATTAGAGAAAAGAATTCTCGTTCTTGTTCCACGACATATCAAGGCTCTTGCCTCATCTCTATTCTCATTCTCGTATAATTTCTGAGATTCTAAGTTCTTTCATTCCATTTCCATCCTATCAATCTTTCCCCATTCGCAACCTTAACAATGCTACGCCACCCCACCCTTTTCAACCCCGCACTTCACTTTTTATCAAAGCTCAAGCTTCACTTCACTTGATGGTTCCTTTCAACGCGATATCGATATAACATCAAATCAAACTCTACATATTGCGCTCTAAAACGCTCCGCTCGGGATTGATGAATAGATAAGCATTTGGATCTTAATTTCATCTTGTGTTTGCACATATGTAGACAAAGCGAAGCCACTCGGAAAAGGAATAGGAATCGGACGAGCTACCCCTCCTCATCTCATCTTGAACCGAGCTGGTGGTCCTACTCAAATCTAGGATCAAAACTTCCTAGCTACCAGTAATTTGCGAGAGAAGAAATAATACCAGCGCATGCAGATATCCTGGCTTAACTTCCAACAACTGGTAATTCTCTTCCTAGTCTTTCTGTTTGTAAAAGAAGCCCCTCAGCACACAGCGCTTTCTCTGGAACTTCCAACAAACTTCACACTGTCACCTTTGCACCTCCGGATATATCTTCAGCGCTTTGCGCACATACATAGTGGGCGCGCGAGACGAGCAGTAACAACCAACAATAAAATGGCATGGACATGTTCGGGTCGTACGAATGCGGAGTTGATAAACAATATGTGGAATGCGGGATTGATTCATAGTGAGAGGATTAGAGAGGCTATGATATCCGTAAGTTTGTTCCTGACTCCTACTTACATTGTCTTCAGTTGATCTGATTCCCCTTTGAGAAAGTCAAAGGGGCTAGGAGATGAAAGCTAATCCAATCTCTCAAGGTAGATCGCGCTCACTATACCCCCTCCGAGTGCTTGGCCTACGAAGACTCTCCACAATCCATTGGCCACCAGGCCACCATCTCCGCTCCCCATATGCACGCCTCTGCTCTCGAATATTTACTCCCATACCTGGGAGAAGGGAAAAGAGTTTTAGACGTAGGAAGTGGAAGTGGATACCTAACCGCCGTTATGGCCAAACTTGTACTTCCCTCCTCAGATTCATATTCCTCGCGTCGAAACCCAACAGGAGCAGAAGCGGAAACGGAAGGGAGAGAGTGGAAAGTGGTGGGATTGGAACATATAAGAGCATTGCGGGATATGGGCGAGACCAATGTGATGAAAAGTGAGAAAGGAAGAAAATGGTTAAGGGAGAAGAATGTAGAATTTGTGGTTGGGGATGGGAGAGAGGGATGGAAAGGTTCGGATGAGGAGGAGGGGTGGGATGCCATACATGTTGGAGCTGCAGCGACAGAAATCCACGAGGCATTGATTGGGCAGCTGAGAAGTCCTGGTCGGTAAGTTTGACATATCAATGTTGATTCTCCTTGATGAATCTCTGTATACTGAAACTAATCGCACTGTAGAATGTTTATACCGGTTGAAGATTCTCGACGAGGAGTTGGCGGTCAACATATCTGGGTCGTGGATAAAGATGGAGAGGGGAAGGTATCGAAGGAAAAGTTATATGGGGTGAGATACGTTCCGTTAACTGATGTCCCGCAGACGGATTTTGAATCATGATAGAATTATGATATCGACTGTCTGTCCTGCCTATGAGTAGTAAATGATTGGTTAGGCAGGGGGTCGGATTCGGAGACGTCCCCAATGGCGCGAGAAGCTTTGATATGGATCAACGCCTTGATTTGAATCATAGCTAGAGCCATTTACAAGTCGTATGAAAAGTTATTGAGCGGAAATGGAGGTGACTCCCCATGCATGAATAGGTAGTAGGCGCCAGGGTGTGCTCTGAAGTAATTAACCTTGGAGGGATATTTTGATTTGAACTCTAAAACTCAGATCTATGTGACCAAATACTCGGCAGTTGCACTTTACAGGGAATATAATTAGATATAATGGTGTTGATGTTTATTTCGGAGAGAGGAAGAGAGAGAGAGACACGACGAAGAGAAACACGGTGAATGCCAGGGTGGATAAGCGTAGAATTAGGAAGAGAAGTGGATTAATAATCTCACTAATGATGGTCTCAGTGTTGGACCCAGTGATCCGGTAAGGTTCACAGACAGTATGGGATGGGCGGTAAAAAAGGGGAAAGAGGCGCGGTCTAGAAAAGTTACTATTGACAATGAGGCTTGAGTTGCTAAGTCAACGTTGACGTCTTTTCGAGAGATACCCGAGCTGAGACAGTTGATTAATTAAGGGAAGCGATGGACGGATGGGATTGGGGATTGATTGAGCTTGGGTAATGGATTGTTCCGTCTGGGTTAGAGTGCGGATGGGAGATGCTATATTTGTTTTGTAGGTGTGTATTTATGTTATGTAGTGGATGGATGGATGGATGGATGGATGGATAGATGGATGGATGGATGGATAGATAGACGAAAAGATGGATGAGTAAGCCCGATCAAATAAGATGGTGCAAGTGACTGCAGCATCGAACGTGGGGAACAGAAGCAATTTGCATGTTCCAGATCGTGCTATGTGTAACCCAGGGTCGTGAAGATCGTATGTTGGTCTCAGAATGAAGGGCAGAAGAAAAAAGAGTTCGATGCTGGCATGTGTGATATAGTCAGCCTTCCATCGTACTTCCCTTTCGGAGGAGATGATCATGTTGAGAGGTGGACATACCCGTCGCGGGGCTTAGGCATGTATGTCCGGGATGTTGGGGCTTGGTTGTCTTTGGGGGCCTCGGGATTGCGTCGAGAGTCGAGATAAACCGCGACATGGAATGGGAACTCGGAGGGTGAAAAAGCGGAAAGAGAATCCCCAAAGGAAAGACACGTGGGGGGAGGGACAAAACACGAATACGAATCATGTGATGTGATGTGATGTGATGTGATGTGATGCGATGCTCAAAACCTTTTGGGGAGGAGCAGAATGGAAAAAGAAATGCCAATGCGTGCTTGCGTACATGCATGCTTTGCCCTTGGTTGTTTGCGCCGGAGAATTAAATGGCTACATGGCTACATGGCTACATGGCTGCATGGCTGCATGGCTGCATGGGGGATTGGCAATCAGATGCTGGTGGTGACATTGGATTTAGAGTGCTTAGCAATTAAGAAACGCAACGGTTGACTGTCTCCCCGAGAGTACACTACATGGCCCTCTCGTCATATCGTGATCGTGATTGCGCACAAGACCAAGAGCGAGTAGTCAGGTTTGATGGTTCGAGGTTCGAGATTCGAGGTTCGAGGTTCTGGAACCGTCCTTGGGTAGCAATCTTGATATTTGGGGGATTCCAACCAATCAGAGGAGGACAAGGGAGGCTCGGCATTGTAGATTTTCCTGCCGTGATGTGATTTGTGGTTATGTCGTTACCTGTAGGCCAGCCCGTATGGGGCACTCGGCAATCTGGATGGAAAGAATGGAATGGGGGAGTGGACCAATGAGAGGCGAGCATAGACCCTCTCTTTCCGATCTGTCGCGGGTGACGGATGGAGACAGAGATCTTCATATGTTTATTATTATTACTCACCTTTTACAGTTTACAGTTTACAGTTTACAGTTTACAGTTTGCAGTTTACAGTTCACAGTCCATAGTTCATACATGCGTCGCATTGTGGATGGAAGCTTTTGGACCTTTTCTGTTCTTCTCTGTCATCGCGGTCTGTCAGGTCTGTTTTCTCTTATTCGTATTCGAATTGGTCGGGTTGCAGATGGATGAGGGCAATGGTATAATATCTTTTGACAAGCAATCCCTAGGGAGGTAATGCAAATACAGTCAGTCAGTCAGTCACTAGGGTAATTGTTTCCGATCGATGAAAGCTTTTCTCCGCGTCTTTTTCTTCCGTTGATTCTGTCCAATTAGTATTTGATCAATTAACCTAAAATCAGTAGCATCGGTAGCACCAGTAGCAAAGGAGCAAAGGAGCAGAAGAGCAAAAGAGCAAAAGAGCAAAAGAACAACGAGCAATGAGCAATGAGCAATGAGCAACCCAATCAACAATCAGCAATCACCGTTCAACAAATGAAACCTGATAACCTTTTCTTCGTCACTCTGGGTAAGAGGCTCGAATAGAGACCAAATCCCTAGCTGCTACTAGTCAGAGATGATCTTCACCACCAAAGGATTAAGTCCCAGAGTGATGATTCACCAGTACATCCAACTAAAACGCAAAGAAGCAGGATATCATTGATCAATGGCCTCTGATGCAGAAGATTAAGGACTCTTTGGGTTTAGAGCGACTGCATCGAATTCTGAAAGAATACGGTAGACTTGATTATCGAAAAGTTTAAAGTCCCATCTTTTCTGGTAACATTCTAACCTTTCTCTATTCTCACTTACTTTTTTGATCTACTCTCCCTTCCCTTTCTGACTTTCCTCTTACCTGATCTAACCTGCCTTTACCTATTCTAACCTGCCTTTACCTATTCTCGCCTACTCTTCCCAACTCTTCCCAACTCTTCCCAACTCTTGCCAACTCTTGCCAACTCTTGCCTACTTTCTCTCTATTCTTACCCGCTCTGAGCTACTCTCACCTCTTCTCGCCTACTTCTACCTGCCCCTCGCTCACCTACTCTTATCCTACGTCTACCTCTACCCTCCTTCTCCTAACTCTTAACCTTCCCATCACTGCATCACCTAGTATTTAATCATCCTTTCTCCCTCCCCAGATAGACATTGGACCTTGTAATCATTTATAATCCTTCCTCAACTTACACATTCCAGACCGTTCCCCAGATCCATACCCAGACCCATTGCCTCCTACCTGCCATTGTATATTCTCACGCCACGCCACACGAATGAACGCTTTTTCCTTTTTATTCCTTTTTTTCTAATAATAATTGAAAATAGAGCAACATTCGCTACTTGTACTGTATATGACATTCTTACTATCTACACGGCTTTAACCCACTTCTTCACCCCACTGCCACTACCACTACCACTACCACTACCACCACCACCACCACGCCCAGATCGTCTAACCTCTCTCAACTCGACTTTATTCTATCCACCGACGCTACTCGACTCTACACACGACAAAACATTTACGTGCAACCCAAATTCGCTTTAATAACCCCTCTCCATCTCCCATCTCTTCTTGTTATTTTTATTACACATAAAAAGAACCATCGATTTCTTTCTTTTGGTTAATTATTTCTATCGACCTTATTTATCCCATCCACCCACGCAATAAGGTTCGCTTACCGATCCACGACCCCCTCATCCCAGTATCCGCAATCGTCCTCGAAATCGATCTGATATTCGACCTCACAATCGATCTGGGAATCTTAGTCAAGTCAACATTAACATCGAACATTTTTTAAAAAGGAAAGACCAGCCGAGTTTTCCATCCATCGGAACTTCGTCTATCCATATTATATATTCTCCTCATTACCTATATCTCATACGGGTACCATCCCGATTACTCCCACGCAATTTGACACGAGGAAGCACATAATATTCTTGATATCACATTTTGGTATTTTATAAAAACAACATCAACACCCGACGATTATTAGCCAACATGGTCAAAGAAAAGAAGATGAATCTCGGAAAGGTCGAGAAGCCCTATTCTAATAAAGTATGCACATCCATCTTCGTTCTCTTTCCTTTGGCGAGATCGTAACATAACTAACACGCTTCTAAGACCCCCAAAACCACTTTGGAGAAGATGTCTCACAAAGAGCGTGCATTTATTGCTGCCGCCAATAGAAATGATCGTCCGGATGTCAAGGGTCGAATGAAGTCCGCTAGAGAGGCTTCAAATCTGCACCGCGAGAGAACCGGTCGAGGACTCAAACTTTCAGAGGACATTGTCATGTCTGGAAATTTGGGTGAGGAGGAGGAAAGCCCAATGCGAGTCCTTCAGAGACGCCATTGGAACCCCATGTATAATCCAGTTCCAGTTCCCATCACCCAAACTGAGCTCATGCAACATTTGCACGACAACCCGGCAATCGCAAACAACATTCTCGTTTTGATTGAAGGCGCTCAAGGCCTTCGTCCCAAGGAGCAGGTCGACCCAGTCGAGCCTCAAATGGCGATGGAGATGTCATTATTTGTACAAAGCGTTCATCAATTAGCATCGCAAAATGCTAGTCAGCCGGGGAGAATGCCTCAAGATATACTAACACCCCCAGGAACATTAAGTCGAAAAACCAGTTATGGCCCAAATATGCCAACGCCACCACAGGACCAAAGTATGTCATCGCCATTGGAGGACTCAATCATGGCATCGTCGCCAATGTTAAACAATGAGTCAAACATGGCTGCTCCAACAATGGAACAACATCCCAAAAGGCGACACACAAGCTTTGGACAAGATGCAACATTGTACGAAATGCCAGACTACAATCGCAATACCGGACCTCAATTCATGGGCCGAAGTTCCAGCACTCCCGGAAACCTAACACCCTGCGCACCTTTTGAACACGACTCAATGATTCAGAACGAAAGACCACAAAGTCAGAAGAATCCAATGCATCAAAATACTCTGCTTCGAAGTCCTGAGCCCCAAAATCACATGAATCAAGTGCATCAAAGTCCCATGGGTTGGTTTGAGAAAAATCAAGCGCCTTCTCAAGTAAATCAAATGTCTTCTCAGCAGACGAATCAAATTTCCACGCAGTGGGATCAGGAAAGATCATTACTCGACATGTCTTATACGTCTCACTTCCTTCCTAGCCAAGCATCCACAAATGCAGTGGAAAATCACCACTATAACCAGTTTGCGCAACCGAGCACAGATGATAAGTTTTTCGCTGACTTGATCGATTTCAACGGTGGTGGAAGCTAAAAAAAAAATGTATATCGACTTGAGGATTGGGGGTGGATGTGAGATGATGTAATTATATAATGAATGGAAGGTGTTTGGTCGATATTTGAATTTGGGAGGCGAGGCGAGGCATGGCGATATTGCTTGGGACATGGAATACGATTATGGCGAAAAATGGAATTCACGGATTAACGGGTTAAACGGGTTGTTCACCTAAAGAGCGAGGTGTTCAAAATTATCATACACATATATACCCATGATACACGGAGTTGGGGATAACTTCTTACTGGGGTCAGTTGGATGACTGAGGGGGGAGAAGGGGGGAGAAGGGGGGA